>JANHFK010005161.1:0-13739 GCA_036250565.1 Sibynophis collaris | reverse complement strand
TTTTTTATTGATGCCTGTTCACCGCCCTGAGTCCCGAAAGGGAAAAGGGCGGTATATAAATCAAATAAATAAATAAAATGGCGTACAAAAAATATATAAAAAACATCAATTCTTTGTTGCTATCTGCATCTTTGGCATCCCAGGTATTATAATATTTTATCTGATGCTTATATCTGAAAATGAATATGTTTGAACTTCTTTCTCCTCACTGCATTATGTTGGGCAGGGTTTAGATAAAGGGACAAACTATAATCAGTAAAAAATATACATTGTGCCATTGTTCTCCTACAATTCATGATAATCTAATCCAGAAAAGAAAATGTTATTCTACCTAGTCAATCATTCATCCGTCCATCCATCCATCCAACCAACTTTTGTCATTTTTAAGAAAGCCTCACATTTTCTTTTCCATACTTTTTCTATAATAATGAAAAAGAATTTAAATTGAGCTGAGTTGCAGTTCCTATTATCAGCTTACTCCTTTTTAGTGAACCACATATCAGTGGGACAAATGGATGCTGATTTTGCAAACGGGAAATTGTATATCCTGTAGGTATTAATAAAACTAGATCTTAATATATTGCTCTGAATGGTGCATCCAGATATCATCCACAAACAGTTTGAAATATAGCTAAAATAAGAAAGTGCAGTCCTAGGGGCAATGCTGAATCTCTGAGCATTTGTGCTTCAATTTCCAGGTGCAAATAATGATGTGTCATTATTTGAACAATTTACTTTTGTATTTTAGTTTGTCTGAATACTAGGTCTTTCAAAAGCAAATCTTTTGAAAAAGCCAGTAAAATAGATGATATAGAAAACCCAATGAACTCGGTTGTCTAAGCTTCCAAGCCTCAGAAACATAAAATGAATTTCTTCTTCAAACACTGCTCAACATTTAAACAGAATTTAGGAGCTCGGTGTGCACTTTTTGAGTTTGTAACATTTATGGGATTAGCATCGCTGTTTAAATATTTATTTCATCATTAAACTGTATCTTCCACAGGTCAGGCCCAGCAGGAACTATTTAGTACAGTGAGAATTTTGTATATTTTTCAGATCACCCATTGGAGCAAGGTCCTATTGGAGGTCAGTCCTAAATCGGGTGGGGAGATGCAATTTAGAAACTAACCTTTACTAGTATCCAATTTGACATCTTTTTCTGATATTCAGTTTAACAAACCTTTCTGTTATTTTATGTGTCTGTGTACGCATGTTGCACTTTTATATTTTTGTCTCTGTGTATGTATATGTATGTGTATATATGTGTGTGTGTGTATGTATATATATATATATATCGTAGGATGAGAATGCCAACAACTCAGCAATTTACAGCAGCTGTACCCAATGGAATTTCCACCCCTTTCCGAACAATGACACATTAATATTGTATCTCATCCTCTGGCTCCTCAAAATAGCCTTAAACACAGGGTCGAGGTGATTTTAATTGCTGGTTCAATTTTGCAGTGATCCTTCTTGGTAAGGAGGAGCCTGAACAGAAACAGCTGTTTGTTGATATAGTCATTCCATCTGTTATCAGTTTTTTTTAAAAAAACTATGGAGTTGCTCTGAGTTTCATGTGGCTATAACTTCAATTCACTGAACAGGCACATTTGAGCCAATAATCTCTTACCAAATTCCTTTAGTTCATCATTTTCAGTCACTTAAGACAGCTATGTGTTTGTCTAGCAAACTAAATTGTGTTCCAAGAAAAAACTTCACCCTGGTGAGCGAAGCATACATTATTCTATATATTGAGTGAGGCATGTACAGGTAATCCTTGATTTACAACCACCATTTGGAATGGAAATTTCTATCTATCTGCATTGTTAGATGTGGAATCTGAACTATGACACTATGTAAACAATGGATTTTAATTTTAAAATGATAATTTCCCATGGAATTCATGTGGAGAGAAATTGAATATTTGGAGCATCTACTTTGATTAGTAATTGTACAGGACAAATTGCAGGAGCCATCATAATATTAGCTGAGCTGGCATTTGGATAGCTTTCAGTCAATCAGAATTTTTTTGCCACTAGAAAGGGCAGAAAATAAACTTGAGAAAAAAAATTCAGACTAATCAACCAAATGTGAGAGGATGCTTTCCTAGTGAAGTTTACAGGAAGAATTCTCAAATGCACTTTGACTCCTTACCAATAAAAACATCCCCAAATGAAAAATGAACTGTATTCTATAAATATTTAAAGAACAATAATATGAAGTGAGAAAAGTGCCTCATTATTATCGGGGGGGGGGGGCGTGAAAAAGATAATCAGAATTACTTTGGTGGGAAGCCAGGAAGATCTCGCTGGCTATATGAAACAATCATATTTTCAGCTTAGCACTTTCAATCTGCTCAATGCTTCCAGAAGTCAAAAACAGTAACTGTGCAGTGGGATGAGTTTTATTATTCTCAAGGTTTAGCATGGTATGGATTTCCAGGTAGGGAGAAAAATGCTTTTAGCCAATTCTGTACAAGCAGTGCTCTCCTTCAGGAAAATCATCTGATGGCTTTGTGTCAAATGCAAATACCCAAATGTGAGTGTTAACAGACATGGCACTAACATTTGATAAGGGAGGCTGGGGACTGGGAGATTGTATGTGTATTGTTATTCTATTAATTTAAATTATATGATTTGGAAGCACTTGAAGTGTATCCAACTTGATATTTAAAATTTGGTGTTGTTGAAATGTAATTTCTTTGCTGAAGTGGTTGTTATATTTTGGAAGATTATTAAAGCAAAACAAAAAAAAACAGCTTATCATATACATTGCTGCCAGCTCATGGAAAGTCTACACCACTGGCTACATGCCTCCCACTTCTCATGGCAAAAGTACAAACAGAAGTCATGCTGACAGCATCCCACACATCTAAAGTGAATTGTTTACATACTGCAATTGTAATATAGCCCATCTGCCACCAAGAAATTGTTTGGGCTGCATCACTATTATGAGCATGATAGATGCATTATCCTCAAAAATAATTACCTTCAATCTGTAATAGGGAAACTATTTCTCTGTGGTTGGGAAAAATGCTGAAACAGTAGAATCCCATGGTCAGGACTGATCACTTGTTGATTCCATGGGACTTATGGCTCTATAGTGTCCTTTTTCAGTCAAGCTTATATCAACTCTGCTTTTCTTTTGTCTTACACATTTTCCTTGCTATAATAGCCATAGGTGCGTAGTTTTCTTGAATATGTGTGCTTGTATTTTTCTCTTCTTTGGAATCTAAAATGAAAGCTTAAAACATTTCTCCTATTGGGAGAAAAAGAACCATAAGAACAGATAACTACATCTTCAGGTGTCTATGGAGATTCTCTGTCATCCCAAACTAAACACCTAATAAAAACACCTGATAGGGGAGATTCTGAATTTTCAAATCTAATTTTGTCCTCTTTGGATACAGAGCTGTGCTTATACTGTATCAGGAGTTTGATATTCGAGAAAGGCAATATGGAAACGTGTGCAACTCTTTTCATCTCGTGAACTGCTCCATGCTGCTGGCCACATCATCATAAATGAACCATAGATCCTGTGAGGAAAAAATGACAATAGAGAGGAAATGAAAAGCATTTGTCTATTACCTTTTAGTTGCCATTAAATCATTTTAAGTAATAAAAGTTTTATAACTTTCTAAACTACAATATTAACTTTAACTGTTAAATATAATGTCCCATGCTGGTCATAAATTCAGAGCAACAATAGTTTTTTAAATATTTCCTTCAGATATTTGCCACACTATGTAAACACCATTCCTGTCCTCCAAAGGCTAAAAGATTCATTCTTCAGACTGAATAAAGGAAAGCATGAGAGCTTAAAAGCTTCAGTTAGAGACAATTGTTCCACATTAGCACAGGTCAGTCCAGAATATGTTTATATTATTGATCGCATATATTTTTCACAGATTGAAGTTTAGCACTACATGCTATAATACTATTTGAATTTGCTTTTCACACTAAATGTGATTTGTATTTTTTTTTTTAGTTTGGCTTTGCATGATAGGTAAAGCAGACAGTATAACTATTTAACATACTATGGTTAAAAACAAAGCATTTAGTACAGATACAGCAGCAATAGCACTTAGATTTATATACTGCTTCACAGTGCTTTTACAGCCCTTTCTCAGCAGTTTACAGAGCCAGTATATTGCTCTCAACAATCTGGGTCCTCATTTTACTGACCTCGGAAGGATGGAAACCTGAGTCAACCTTGAGCCTGGTGAGATTCGAACTGCCAAATTGCAGGCAGCAGCCAGTAGGCACAAGTAGCCTGCAGTACTGCATTCTAACCACTGTGCCACCACGGATTCATTCCAGATTCAGATATGAATCATGCAGGGGCATCCATAGAGATGGTAGGTGTCAAAAAAAAAGAGAGTGATGATGGCCACAGCCACACAATTGAAGCCCACCCATCTCTTGTTAAATGTGTCACATATATAGTACATGTAGAAAAGGATGGGGATTCAATTTCATAGTTGTGGACACCATATTGACTTTTTTGATCTGTTCCTCACTCATTCATGTATCCCTCATCAACAATCCTGAAATCCAGACTGAAGTTTTCATCTTGAATATGACCATGCTTAATTCCTTTTTGTGTCGTTACCGATGAGAATTGTTAAAAGTCAGCTAATTCACTAATTAGTGCATTCTGTTAAATCTAGCACTTTAAAATTCACAATGCCATCTGGTCTATTTGACATTATGTTTCTCTTTAATATTTTTAAGCAAATACTCCCTTGAAACCAGTTCAAATGAACAATGACTTATTCTGACTTCTTGGAAGGATGATACATTTGTATATAGGTTGTTTTTAACTAAGTGGCTCCTCACTAGATAAAAGCCAGACCTGAACAGTGATTACAAGCAATACACTGTTTAGTACTTGTTGCTAAGTTACAGGAGAGCTAAGGTATCCTTGGCTAAGAAGAAATTGTTTTAGAGACTAAGGTTATAGTCCTACTGTATTAAAAAATGGATTTTTCCCCCTCAAGAGTTATATAACTTACAATGTATACACCCTTGTATACCTGCGGTGATGATTCAAGCCACCTAGAATTGCAATGGGGTTAACATGGAAAAATATGTCAGAATATCGGGGAAATCATTGCATCATACTGGATATTCTTTATTGTTCACTAATAATTATCTAGTAAAATCTCTGTTTATAGCTCCTTTATGAAGTTCTTTAATATGCAAAGCAATTTATACAGCACTGTTAGTGGCATGTCCTTGAGTTGAATAATAATCGGAGGAACATCTGACAAATTGTGGGATATTAGATGGCTGCCTTCCCCTTCTTTTTCCTGATGATTGAGCTAAAGACACCACCTATTACTAAATCAAGAACATTTTATAGCTAGAAAAGACACAGGGTTACTGCAATGAACCTCTCTTGGTATGAATACCAATTAAGGAAGAGAGATTCTTTCTAACCCAAAAGTAGACAGTCTAATACTTCCTGACACCTTACTTCATTTCTAAAGGATTATTTTAATTTGAGCAAATTAAATGGAAAGCTGCAAAGCAAAATGCCACTCTTCATCATCTTTATTTTAGACCTTACTGAATTCCTAGAAAATAAACAGGGAGGTGAACGTGTCCTCTGTTTTGCTTGGAATGTTTTCAAGACAAATAAACAATGAGTTGGTTTACAGGATATTCTAGGAGTCTAGAGGAGGTGGCTTGTGTTAGGGTAAATGAGCAGTTTGTGACTGATTTTGTTCAACATGAGACCTACTTTCCACACAATTACTCTTCCAACGGAAGTTCATCTAATATATCCCAAAGTTTTCCTAGTATTGTTTTATGAAGAGAATGTCTATTTGATTAAAAAAAAACAGTCTGCTTGAACATCATCTCAACATAACAAATGCTGAAAGCCACATCTTAGGATCATAACGCACCTGAAGCTTTAATTATGCATTCATATGAATAAAAAATATGGGAAGAACATGAATGAGGTGGTACCTGTTAGCCCTCCCCAACATCCTATGTTCTCAGATAAAGTGTGTTGAACTATACATTTTTTAATGGTCCATATAAAATGGAATCCTAGAACAGCATCTGTTTTAAATTTCCATTAACTTTTAAGAATATTGGGGTTGATCCAAAGGGAACAATGTACTATGTATTTCTTATACTTCAGAGGACTCCAGTTCTTTTGCTCATAATGGTACCATTAGATGCTATTTCTCATCTCCACACTTCAATCTCTACACTGTTTGGTCTTGCAAGAACCAATGAAATCTTATTAGAGATAAGGTTCGGGGGGGGGGGAGAAATGGAACCTGTTTCATTTACATTGGGTCTTAGTCTCATTATCTATAGTTGTTTCTGTCCATATTAGATCTCAAACTGAGTAGCAATGGAAAATGCTATTGAGTGTCAAAATCAATTATTTTAATTTCTTGGTCATTTTATTTACTGAAAGGAACAGCTTCTGCGAAAATAGGAAGGACTCTATGAAAAATAAATCTCTGTGAAATTATAGTACTTATTTTTCACTATTACTTTGCTATAAATCAAAAAGAAATTGAAATACTCTCAAAGTAAGTAATAAGAAAGTTGAACTTCTCAGTGCATGGTTTGTATTTTCAATAATATATAGAACAAAGATTGCACTGGGCTGCCATAACTATTACTTGTGTTATGAACTTTATTGATGACATTTATAAGCTTTGCATAGAAGATGGGAAAGAAATGTGCTTGTTTATTACCAATCTTCTGCCCAAAATATTCAAAAAATCACTAGTGAACATCTCAGATTCTTGACATTTACTGTACCATATACTTAATGTCTTTGCAGAAAAAGGCAATGTTAAGTATCAAATCATTGCTTCTAAACATTTGAATCTATTTCACATTGAAGTAATGGAATAAATCATAGCTGTGTAATCATCATAGACCAAATCTGTATGTGTGAAAGAAAATACACCATATGTACGGTCTGATAGGAATTGGTTCAAGGTTCTTTTTGATGTCTAGAATTTGGAGACAGATGTGGGAAAATAGACTTTCAGAAAATAGGAATGAGAAAAAGAATTTGGTATGCAGCAGAGAAAAAGAGAGCTTTTCTACTCATTTTAGCTCTGACCCTTTTATCATTCGATCAGCAACTCTCATTGTCATTATTTGACTGAACCAAATTGTTACACTTCTGACTTAGAGATTATGAAACTGTATTGTAGAGAAATGAGAAAGTTTTCAAAAAGCAAATAATAATGTATTATATGGTCCTATTCTTAGAGTGCTTCAGTGAATGAGACTGATACAGAGAGAAGAGAAGAGCCAAAAATCATGGGCACCCTCCCATATCCCAGGTGCCAGGCATATGTTGAAAATAGTGAAAAAGAATTATTTCAATAGAGATTGTCTGAACAGCATTGTAAATAAAGCCCCTCTCTTTTCTCCCAAGGGAATAAAAAAAATCACTGCTGTTTTTAAATCAATATGCAGATCAGAATTATCTTGAAAAGGAAGGCAGCCACAGATAACATAAAACAACCATCATATGCTGCTGCTTTCTTCACCTCAGGCAGGAAGAAACAGAATAGGTACTCTTGCTTAAAATATTGCCTGTCACAGTCCTGCAAGGTAGGAATAATTAAGAAACACAGATGTTTGTTAAGTTTTCAAGCCTTATAGTGAAAGAGGTATTCTCAAAACACTAATAACATTAAAAGTCAAAACATACAATATAGAGGTAGTCCTTGCTTATGACTACAATTATGACAGGAAACTCAGTCAGCAGACTTCTGACATTACTTCCCATTCGGTTGTTATAAGTGACTCACCACAGCCATTAAACAAGACATTACTTGACCGCAACTTATGATTTTGCTTCTGCATTGTCCATTAATAGCAATAGCATTTAGATGTATATACCACTCCATAGTGCTTTACAGTACTTTACAGTACAGTACAGTAAGCAGTTTACAAATATCAGCATATTGCCTCCAAATATCTGGGTCCTCATTTTACTTGGAAAGATGGAAGGCTGAGTCAACCTTGAGTTGGTCAGGATCAGGGGTGGTATTCACTTACCTTCGCTACCAGTTCACAAATTGAGCATGCATGCATTACCTCTACGCATGCGTACAACAAAAGCAGTAGGTCGCGCATTATGTCCAGGCGGGTGGGCGGAGCCTCCCGCAGTTGCTGCTACCAGATCACGCGGTCTGGAGAGTACCGGCTGAATACAACACAGGTCATGGCAGTGGCCAGAGTTAACCTGTAATACTGCATTCTAACCACTGCGGCACCAAGGCTCTGTAACTTTGTCTGAAAGGCCCTTTTTTCAAAAGACAACTGGACTTTCTTTGTTTTTTCCTTGAAGATGTTTCAATTCTCATCCAAGAAGCTTCATTGGTTCTAGTACAATTTCACATGCATGCCTTCAGAACATCATAATTATCATCATAATTTCAAACAGTTGCTAAACGATGTAGTCAGTAAGTGATGATTATCAATTATCAAATATAATTTGCCAGGCCTTTTTTTTTTAATTGCTCCTTTCCCCTTGCACTGAAATCATTTCTCTTGCACTGATAGAAGTAAACAATAAAATATAAGCAAATTATATAATAATACAATAACAATAAGTAATACAATAATGGTATTAGTCATAGAAAAATAATAGTACTAGCAGTATTCATAAATTATGTAAGTAAATAACTATTCTGCACATTAAAGCCCTCTTAGCATCCTAAAATAAAATCTTAAAGTACATTAAATTCACAATAAAACAAAGGGGGCTAAACCATATACTTTAAAACAAGTAAAAAACAAAACTGAAGACAGTTTTTAGAGGCCATTAAAATAGTGCAGCTTTACTATATGCCTAAAATTCGGGTAAGATTGACATAAAATGACCTCCTTCTGCTGTTCCAAATTTTATAGTACTGTCCTCTGCTGTCAGAGAAGATGTCTTATCTCTTGTATCTACAATCTAGCCCTTCTTGATGGTAAGATATACAACAGAGCTTCTGTCAAAGAAAATATTTTATGGATAGGCTTACACAAGGCAAGAAGCTCAGATAAGTCAGTGATCAATGAATTCAGAAACAAGTTAGAAGACAGTGAAGATATATATGATCTTTAAAGTGCACACTAGCCTACCATACGTCTACCGTCACATAGTACTGAGTTTTCAAATACACAGTAAGGCTTTATTTGTTTGTTGATTGATTGATAGATAGATTGATAGATTGATTGTACTGCATACAAGGCCAGGGAGAGAACAAAGTTATGGACACAGAAGAATTCCTGGTAGCTGACAGTCGCTAATCCATTTGTTGCACTGGTGCGCCACAAGAAGGTGAACTAGCTTCAAACCTGCAGCATTCTCAGAGGAAGTCAGCTCATCCAGACTTTCCTCCACCACTCCTCTGCTGATTGTCTCCAGACAGATCCAGCACTGGTTCCAACTCTCTGTTCAGAACACAGCTAGCAGTTTTCAACCACTGAAATGGCAATACTATCTATCAACTCACAAACAATGCTTTCGAACTATTTAGATGGGAAGGAGTTTGGGACAAGAAATACAAGCTCACCCTGATCCGCAGAGCTGGACTCAAACCACCAGAATGCTAAAAATTGCCCAGCATATCCAAACTCATTAAGCCTTGTGCCACTGCATTCCCTAGTAAGGCTGCAGTTGGTTTACTAACTGCAGATCGGGAAAGACTTCCCCGACTATAGATAAAAATGCTCCTTCAAAAGAAATGAAGCATCATCAACAGAAGCTTCATCTAGTATAGGTTGTTTCTGGTTATCTTTTTTTTTTAACCTACCAACAATTTTTTTCATAGTGTGTAAATTAAATCTAAGTGTTTTTAAGCATATCTTCGCCTTCCATGCATTTCTTTCACATAAACATTCAAAGAGATCTCTCTGGCAGCAGTTAAGACTAGAAATGAATAATCAAGCAATACATTTCTCTCAGCCATAATTACTAAGCAGTGTTGGGGAAAGAAAGTTAAGGTGATGGGAAGAATTCCAATTAGTATTTGCTTTCAAATATATACCTTATGCCAGATCTGGGTATTTTACAACCACTGGACCATATCTGGCTCTTTGGCTGTCCTTGTCCAGCCTGCGTGAAGTCAATCAGAAATTAGAAATCAAATATAAATAAGAGTATGCCATGCACACAATACAACTGCATGACTTCTATTTGAAGGCAACTGCTATTTTTTTCAGTTTACATTTGTGCGTGCACAGCTCTATTGGTTTGGATCTCTACAACAGTCCCAGTTCCCCAATATCCTCTTGGGGGATATTAATTGCTCACTCCTTCCTTACACAATTCAAAGTAGTTGGCTTCTTGTTTGTTTTCTTGTAAATTGATGGCTAGTGGAGAAGAAGTTGCTGGCCTGTTGCTGGCTATTCTTTACACAATGGCTGCTAGCCTTCTTATCAATGGGAAAATCCACTCTCAGAAGTTCAACATGTTTACAGCTTCCTTGCAATGAGTTGTAAGACTGATTGTTGTTCACGGTTTCTTAATATAATGTACTAAAGATATATTTTTTTAATGTAAACTGTATTTCTTTTAGAATTCTTGTTGCAGTGAATAAACAAAAGATTATTTCTATGTCTATTTTGTTCCAATTTCTTTTAAAGATATAAGATCTATCAGTAACTGAAGGTCCATGGATAAATTGTTGCCCTCAATTGTTGTTCCATATATCCTCCTATTGGGTCTTAATGCTAATTGTAAAAGTATTCAAAAATATCTGTTTATTTTGAAAAGAATAGCTCACTGCTAAGCATTCCTCCAGTAATTTTTATTTTCAATATTTTGTGCATCTATAGATCATTACCTTTTTAGCATCAGTTTGACACATCTCTTTGTCATTTCCTCTTGTCTCTTTTTTTGTTGTTGTTGATTGCCTCATGTTGCTTACCTTTTATTTCTGTCCTTATAAGGATAATGAATTTAAATTATTACATAATATACTAATCAGATTAAAGTCCAGCTCATCAGGCTGTTAACAAATAAATATATGGTTCAATCTAATTATTTCCACATTTTCTTTTCTTAAAAAAGAGAAATCACATTAAAAGTGTTTTTTTTTTAGGTCTAGCTGCGTGCAAAGTAAAACAGCATAATCCCATAAATGTGGGTTCAGAATTTCATTTTGTAGTAATTCTGCACAGGGAGACTTCATTTAGCTATTCAGCATACCAATACACCCCTTGGAATATGTATAGTCATAAAAGTTCCCTGTCCAAGAGAAAATTGCAAAGGGATCAAAAGATTATTAGAGTGCACTATTACAGGCTAATTCAGCTGACTGCTAGCTGCAGTTCAGCCGATCGAATCTCACTGGCTCAAGGTTGACTCAGCCTTCCATTCTTCCAAGGTAGGTAAAAATGAGGACCCAGATTGTTGGGGGAAATATGCTAACTCTGTAAACCACTTAGAGAGGGCTGTAAAAAGCACTATGAAGCGGTATATAAGCGTAAGTGCTATTGCTATTGCTCTAATTTTTCCATTAAGCTCTTCTATTAATGCAGCCTAGGACTGTGTTGCCTTTTTTTTGGCAGCCACAGCACACTTCTGGCTCAAATTTAAACTGTTGTCTACTAGGACTCCTAGAACCCTCTCACAGTTACTGCAATTGAGCCAGATATCACCTATTCTATACCTGTGTATTTTATTTTTCTTGCCTAAACGTAAGACTTTATTTTCTCTCACCACTCAATTGCAGTTTGTTAGATTAAGCACAGTATTCAACTCTGTCAAGATCCTTCTGGATCTTGAGCCTATCTTCTAAAGTGTTGACCATTGTCAACAGCTTGATGAACTCTGCAAATTTTATCTAAATCATTTAGGAAGATGTTGAAGAGTACTGGGCCAAAGCAAACCTTGAGGTAACCCACTGCATGTTTCTTTCCATGTGGTTGTAGTTCCATTAAGGACTGCACATTTCCCGCAGTTAGTCAGCCAAGTACAATTCCATCTGGTGGTGATGTTGTCTAACCCACATTTTTCTATTTTTGTTGGATGTGCTGTAAGCTGCTCCAAGTAAAGCTGCCTTTTGCAATTGACTATTAGTGATTTTGTCAATGCCAATGGTGTTTAAGTGATGCTACAGTTGTTTTGAGATTGCACCAGATAGCTATTATTATTGGTACTATTTTACTTTTTTTTTGTTGCCATAGTTGTTCAACTGCTATTTGCGGGTGTTTGTTTTTTTATGATTGTCTGCAATTCTTTTTCTATAATTTTGCTGTTTCTAGATACTGCGATGTCTACTGTCCAGACTTGTTTGTTTTTCTTAACAACAAATGTTAAGTTTGGGGTTTCATATGGCAGGCACTGTCTGTTTGATGTTGCAATACTGGTTCTTATCTTTTTCAAATAGTTTTCGAATCTGCAAATTTTTGTTAAAAGTAACCCCACACCACCACAAAAATGTAACAGCATGGTAGGGATGGAGGGCTCTATATCTGAGAAATATCAGACAAGAGGACTTCATGCAGTGACTTACCCATATGACTTCCCATTAATTATTAGGGTTTTTTTAAAAAAAAAAAAAGCTTGGAGTGAACATCCATATCCACACCCACACCCACACACTCATATATGTTCATTCTTTATAATTGGTTAAACATGTTGCCATACTTTAAAAAGCCTTACCCACAAAATCAATTTGAAATAAAAGAATAATATATTTAATAGCTACTTTTGAAAGTCTATTATTCAGAGAAGCATTAATAAGAGAAATAGCTGAGATGGCTTTTTGCTTTTAAAATATCTCATTGTTTCTGACTGTAAAATGTATTCTCTCTAATGATTGAAGATGGGGGCATTAAATCCAACTGTGCACGCAGATGGTTAAATTTATAGTGGAAAATAATTAGGTTTGGCCAGGCTAGCTAGGAAATTCATAGCTGTCTCTCTACTTGTAAAAAAATATAGAATATACTGTGTATCTGGTAATTTCCAAGCACGTGTTCATAAAACATATGTATTCATTTGATGGCAAGTTCCATCACATTGCTTATTTTCTAATGATGCTTTTAAAAAAATAAAAGCATTTGAAAATGTAAATCATCAGTATTTATGAATGAATGATTTCCATATAAATCAAGATCTTGAGATTAATATTTTAAATCCAGTTGAAGGGCGTACATTGATCTTCAACAATGTTTTGCAACATAATATTCTTTCTATTATCTATTGTTTTCTAAAAAACCACTTTCGTTATTTTATATACTCCTTTTTCCTTACTGCTATTCAAAAATATGTTTCAGCCTCCCATTTTTGTGTGTTGACTCTGTCCATTATCAGTTCTTCATTTAATTACAGTGGTACCTCAGTATTCACCCTTAAGTACTGGTACCAGGAGGTGTGATGAGTACCAAAAGCAATGAGTACCAAACAAATTTTCCCATAACGAATAATGTAGTCATTCACAAGGCAGCAAAAACTGACAAGTTCTAGCTTGTGCATTGAATATCAAACAAACAATAAATATGGGATAAAATTTTAATGTGTTACATAACAAATTCAATGAGTTTCAAAGCAGTTGTATCAAAGTATCACTGTACTTAGCCTACTCTTACTTTCAGTCACTGTTTACTCTTCACACAACATCATATTTTTTAAAACTTTACTTAATTCATGCAATCTTTCAGTTTCATTTTTCATTTCATTTATTTAATTTCTATACCGCCCTTCTCCCTTCCGGGACTCAGGGCGGTGTACAGACATAATTAAAA
>JANHFK010005159.1:249962-262427 GCA_036250565.1 Sibynophis collaris | reverse complement strand
CTATCTATCTATCTATCTATCTATCTATCTATCTATCTATCTATCTATCTATCTATCTATCTATCATCATCTCTCTCTACATTTTATTGACCACCCATTTTACCATAGGGTAAAATACTCCATGCCTATTCTATAGAAACAAAGTAATTTATATTCTGCTTTACAATATATGCAAACAAGATACTTTGATCAATCTTCATGATGGTTTATGAAGCAAATGGATACATCTGTGTTTATCTGAAACTTTACTGGCTGGGGAATTCTAGGAGTTAAAATCTGCCCATCTTAAACTTGCCAAGGTTGAAAAACACTGCCTTACTAGTTGGTTTCCTTTTGGAAAAGAGATTATTTGGACAGCTCCTTTTAAAATAATAATTCAACATTTACTCTAAGTTGATTAATTACAGGTAACTTTCTGATTTTCTAACATCTTTGTTTAATATTGATTTCATTCATCTTATTTATGAAAACCCTTAAGGATACTAATATAAGTCAAAAACTCCACTCTTGGGATTCTGCCATATAGAAGGTTTAAATTGCAAATTGTCCTACTATTAAGCCCCAAATCACACCATGTTTCACCAAATCTTATTTTCTTTTAGACTTGAAAATAAGCACTTGGGCTTATTTTCGAGGCGGTCTTAACCCTAACCCTAATCCCCCACCACACCACCACTTGTGCTGGCCACGCCCATCCCCCTGGCCTTATTTTCAGGGTAAGCGTAATATTAGGGCTACCTCAAAAAAATTGGGGTTGGGCTTGTTATTGGGGTGAGTCATATTTTCGGAGAAACAGAGTATTATGGTGAAGAACCTTGATTTAATTAGGGAAGATATATCAACTGAACATTCCCATGATTTATGAATCCCTTAAGGTTCAAAGTTGGCTACCTCCAGCTAGAACAAAGGGGGATGGGTACAGCTTTTGAAATCCTTATCTTTAGTTTATTCAACATTATGCCCCTGAAATTCAGAAAGCAGCCGAAGAGGAGGGATGCGAACATGTCACAAATGATTCAAAAGAAATGCTTTGGACCTTGCACAAGGGTGACACTTCTGTCATTCACTAAAACAGCCTACCACTTTTCCTGCTTCTGTACAAACCGAGTAAGGAACACTGCTGCTTTAAGGCATCCCTTCAGTGATTCTTAAACCGTGGAGTGGCTTTAATGAATAGCAGAGACATGTGGTGCTTGGTGAGGCCTGAAACCTCCATCCAAATCACTGTCAAACTGTAAATAGCCCTAGAGAGAAAAAATGGGCCTCATTTCACACTCACCCAAGTGGGATGATGTCATGCCTTAAAGAATGGATGGACTATTAGCATGTAAGGTTTGGCCATAATTTTGAAGATCATCTAGTCCAGGGGTGTCAAGGCCGGCGGGCCGGATGTGGCCCACAGGGTGCTTAGATCTGGCCCGCAGGGCCACCCTGGAAACAATGAAGGACCGGCCCGTAGTGCACCTGCCAGTGAAAATGGACCATGGGAAGGCCGCGCACTGCCTTCCCAGGCTTTGTGTTTGGTCCTGATGGCCTCCTCGAGCACCATTTTCATTGGCAGAGGGCTGCAAGAGGCAGTTGCAGCTGAAAACAGAGCATTGAGTGATATCGAGTTGGCCACGCCCCCCCGAGCCCAAGGTGAAACACAACCTTGATGCTGCCCTCAATGAAATTGAGTTTGACAACCCTGATCTAGTTCATCTCTCTGTCTTCCTTCTAATGCAGTGTTTCTCAACCTTGACATCTTGAAGATGTGTGGACTTCAAATTCCATAATTCTGGGAGCTGAAGTCTTACACCATCTTCAAGCTGCCAAGGTTGAAAAACACTGATCTAAGGAATTCGTCAGCTCTCTGGGGCCCCAAGATACCAACTTTTGTTTTCTTAGGAAAATGGCATTGTCTAAAGGCAATAGATGGGTGAATACCAAGTTGCAGATCTTGGATGATTCTTTTGGGAAACTAGCCTCAAAAGTAGCACAGCATACTGTATTCAGAGGGGTAGTAGTCGAAGACAATGTAATAATTGAAAATCAAATTATAAGTCTACGGATTTGATTTTATTTCCTTCCTTTCCGTTTTATAATGCAAGGATGGGTTCTTCAGAGGAAAATGTATAGCAGAGGGAGGCAGCTTCAGGCTAATTTTCAAATGACATGAATACAGACTCAAGGCACATATAAAATGCAAGAATGACAATCCATCAGAAGATGGGGCAAAATGTGTATCCAGAGAATAGTTGATAAAAGCAAAAGCTCTGCAAATACTTGTAGTCAATCAGCAAAGAACTGAGATCAAGGATTGGCACAGAAGTATGTCAGCAATACCTTAAGGCCATTATCTTCTCCTTATTACTGATGAGAAGGAGAACTCCTGCTATAACTTTAGGTTTGAACCAATCTATCAGCTGCTATAAAGCTGTTGAGGGAATTCCAGTGAAATATCTATGCTTTTGTCTGCCACCACATGCACAAAGGAGTGGTCAGGCTTAGGATAAGGGAATGAGAACAAAGAGCATGTAAAAGAGGAAAGCCAACAACTGTCAGAAACTGTTACGAGTCCTAGGTTTCTTGTAAAGTTTCCATAAGTGCCATAATATTTGCTAGTTACCTACAAGAATGTAGGTAAAGTTACTCTTCTGATTTTTAGGAATTCTTACAGCAGTTGTTAAGTGAATCTCCAAGTCATTAAGTAAACCACAGAACTGTTAATCAAGATTCCCCAATGTGCTTTTTGCTGGAATTCAGCAAAATGGTCACAGTTGGTGATCAGGTGATCATAGGGCATAAATGCAAGCTAATTCTCAACTGCTTAAACTGCAATCATATGGATTGTGGAGTGCTGTAATGGTTGTAAGTGCAAGTAAAGGTTGTAAATCACTTTTTCTGGCGCTGTTGTAACTTTAAATGGCTACTGAACAAATAGTGATAAGTCCTGAATTACCTATATATTTATATAGAACTTTGGTTATTATTAATTGGAGAGAGTTATACTTAGTTCCTTTAATCAGTATAATCTAGTGTTCTTTTCCTTCAATGTATTGCCACTATTCAAGGTCGACTTTTTCTATTTCATGACAGTAAGCAAATAAACAACATAAATGATATCATCTGCAACATTAATAGTTGCAGATTAATAATGGAACTCCCTATCACATCCCAAAATATAACATGGATAATTGAAATAATTACCGACCTAATATATGCTAATGAGTGCTGACCTTGGTAATATGTGTATTTATCAGACAAATAATATCTAAAGCAACAGACTTCTTTAGGGATTCAGTTAAACGTGTGGGAAGCTTTCAATTAAAAACTCAATATACTAGTCAGGCCTTGCCAAATGCAGGGAACAGCAGAATTAATGCATCTTGTTTCCTTTTTAAACTAAAAATGTCTACACCATGTCGAACATTTTTCCTACCTCATCAATTATGTCTCCATTTTCTGCATGAACCTGGGCAATGGCACCCATTTCGCGAATAAGGCTGAATATTTCATACATCTGCCAGGAAAGAGGGAAAAACAAGTCCTAAATGTAATACTTTCCATCTCTGTACTATAATATCATTAAAACTGGTGTACTTCCATTATCTTTAATTACCTGAGCATCAGTGCATTGGAGTTTGTCTTTGTAGGACATGAAAACAAGAAAAGAGTTCACACCTTAAGAAAAACAAAAGTGAATTATTGATTGCAACTGAAAAAAACCCCAAGTTTTTAGGTTACAAAGCTTGGCTATCTATATTCAGAGATGATAAAAACTTTTTTCATCCTCTCAAACCTCCGTTTCAGAGGCTTTTTTTCAGCCTCTCAAACCTCTGTTTCAGAGACTTTTTTCAATCTCTCAAACCTCCATTTGAGAGGCTGGGCGGGGCTATATTTGGTGAATAAGACCCACCCAAATGTTCACCCTCTTTTGGGGGGGAAAAAGGTGCATATTATACTCCGAACAATACGGCATGCACCAGACACATATGGATCCTGCTGCTTTCTGTTTCTGCCTTGGTACTTCACAGCCAGCAAGGCTTTAGAATTTAGGAGAAGTTTCCAAGTGTGGACTATATCTACTCAATAGAAGTATAATTCTCTAAAGCTGCAATCTCATACAACGTACTTGGAAATAAGTTCCAATGGATTTATGAACATAAATATAGAATTACACCATAACAGAATAACATTATTTTGGGATACTTATAATCCTGTATTATGGTACAACCAGATTCAAATCCAACACATAGGAAGCTATTGACTGACAGAAGCACCACTTGTCTGGAGAGCCTTCCTCAATCTGATGTTCTCCAGATGTGGCTTCAGAGGACAACTCCCATTACCACATATCACAGGGAGCATATCCTGTTTATTTTGCTTGAGATACTATTTGCAGGTAGAAATCTACAAGAGCTATAGTTCCTGTTCACTTAAATTGTTCACATAAAAACTTTTGATTTCTTTCTTACCTTTGTCTTTCACAAGAGCTTCCAGCTCTTCTTTTATACTCTCATGCCAACGCGTAATGTCAATATGCAGAGAATAGTCACAGCAGGCTTTACTATCTGCATTTTCCTTCCACTGGTCATAGGCAGTCAGTAGGTTTGTTCCAGATTCAGGGAAAACGTGATCAACTTGAGAAACAAATACATTTATTTAAAAACAAGGATTTAATTGCCCAGAATCTGATGAATGCTTTTCATTTTGAAGAATAAAACATGCCAAAAATTTGAAATACACATAAATACTGTATATTCAGAATAATCTAAATATGTTTATTATATGTGGGCATCAGAATTCTTCTGCAACTTTTAGCAAAAACAAAACTGCAGAGGCATCGAAGAATTACAATGATATGAGAATATGAGCATTTGATTCTACTGTACAGAATTATTGAAATATTTTTTAATGAACAAATAGAATCACTGTTCTCTACAGGTAAGTCCTCAACTTACAAGAGTTTATTTAGTGACCGTTTGAAATTACAATGGAATTGAAAAAAGTGACTTATGACCATTTTTCACACTTTTGACCATTTTACCATCCCCATGGTCATGTGATCAGAATTCAGATGCTTGGCAACTGACTCTTATTTATGATCCCAGGGTCATATGATAACCTTTGGTGACCTTCTTACAAGCAAAGTCAATGGGGAAGCCACATTCACTTAACAACTGTGGCAAGAAAAGTCATAAAATGGGGCAAAACTCACTTAACAAATGTTTCAACAGAAACGTTGGGCTCAATTGTAGTCGTAAGTCGAGGACTATCTGTATAGGTACTCTGTAGGTATGTGGTAATATAAATAGCGTGCAGTGTAAGGGAATTATAGCCCTTTATTAAGTGTTGAACTTTATCTGAATTTGCTCAACTTAGAAGTGAAAACCCGGAACATATAAAACTCGCTAGTGTAAATCAGATTACAGATGTATGGACAAGTGCAAATCATAAAATTAACTGAGCATATAATTTGACTGTGCATTTTGCATATAACAAAATTTAGTTATACTTAGAATAACAGGGTCACTGTTATTTGCCAGTTAAAAGTATAAATAAAGCCGGTCAGAATGACTGGAAAAATTATTTAAAAGTGGACTAATGAATTCTGAACACATACAGGATAAAATGGGCAATATAAGGAAATGTGTTTCATGATTTTTTAGTAGCCGCTTTACTGCATGGGCAAAATCTTTACCCCTGTGATTGCTGTAAGAAGGTCATCAGATCACTCTGTTGTGGTTTTAATTCAGATCATGGAATTCGTTCACTTCAAATATTTGAATAACTTAAAACATGTTGGTAAGTTGGAAAGTCCTCATTTGAAATGAAGAGGAAACAGCTCTTTGGTTTCCAAGTTTCCTTTATTTATTTTTTAACAATGGGTTCTATACAATTCTATTATGGTCTGCTCTGAAGAAATGAATGGCCAGCCTGGCTAGAGCTGATAAAGGAGACAATGAGAAGGAACAGGTGAGCACAGATAGAGAACTTGGCAGGATGCCTTGTCTTATCACCACACTGGTAGTTTTGAAGGATAGAATGAAACTGATCTGATCTGCTTCTCAGGAACCAAACAGTCTCTCCCCCCCCCCCCGGCACTACTGCTGGGGGCTACTTAGGAATAACCATCACATGGTTGCTTTCATCAGAAGCAACTTTCCAACATCAGAATTGCATTCCCAGCTGCTTGCTTTGTTCTGAGATTCTAGGCTTGATGACTTGAACCAATCTGTGATGTCAAAACTCTACATTGACACGGACAACTTTTGTTTTATGTCACTGCCATACTCTTATTTTCCCCAGACCTGCATGTTGTTGATTTCTTCATTTATAAACTCGCCCTTTATCTGTTATGGCTATAACTCTGGCCTAGACTGTGAACTTCTAGCTGTAGACTTCTAAACTTTGCTTCAACTCACTGGCACCACCAACATTGCACCCTGACTATACCATAACAACAATTTATTAAACTCGTAGGCTGCCCAATTCTGAGCCACTCTACCTCACCTTTTCTACATTTCTCGTGCAAGTTTTATATGACTGCTCAGTCAAGCACTGTAGCTGTCTTGATAATTGTTATGAGTTAAAAATCCATCTCTAAATCAGTTACAAATTTGCTACTTTACGATTGTTCCATCTAGAGCAGGACAAGTACATGGCAAAGTGACTACATACGTATCATGGTGGTTCCTCCTGCAAGAGCTGCTCTTGTGCCTTGGTAAAAGTCATCAGCAGAAGTCATTCCCATCAAAGGCATCTGTAATCTAGTGTGGACGTCTATTCCACCTGGCATAACTAACTGGCCATAAGCATCAATTGTTTTCACACCACCAGGAACTATCAGGTTTTCTCCAATTTGCCTGAAAATGACATTAAAAATTACACCGTAATAATTTCATTTGAAGGAAACAAGACTTTAAAGATATTCAGCATAACTGTAACACCCTGAAATGAATGGAACATGCTAATAATGATTTGTCCTACTAAACGCAATGAAAACCGGAGGTTTAATTCAGTAAATTATATTTCTGATGTTCACAGGATTGCTTTCAGTTATCATTTTTATGATTAAGAGACACTTTTAACATAGAAATGTCTCACAACTATTCAGTTCTACATAAAGAAAAAGTGCTACTTCGGGCAACATTTCCATCTAAGTTACAGATATATTTCTTTTGAGGTCAATATGCTGCTTTTCTAAACTTTAGTTTCCATATAGATAAGGTAGATAATAGTGGGGAAATTGGGGTTTTGGTGGAACATCAGGCCAAATTACTCTGTACCAATAACATGTAAACAAGCTGTTTCACATTCAAATGACATGTAGTTGTAATCTAAACTACAAACTAATTTATTCAAAATAAAGCACCTTAAAATTAATCTTGATTTAGAGTTCCCCGTATGCAAATATCTACTAGCTTTCTCCAACCTGGTGACTTCCAAATGTATCTGGACTATTAAGCTTTAGGATTTCTGCCAGTATGGCCAATGGGAGTAATGGTTTGGGAAGGCTGTTATAGGTAATAGTTCTGCATGTATTATTTTCATACAAAAATATCAACACAGACTTAAATCATGCAACTGTTTGCTGTGTATTACAAAATGTTTTGAAGCAAATATATGTAATCAAATCACCAACTTACTTAATCAAACCATCTTCCACAAAGATATCTGCATAAAATGATTGATCGTCATTGACAATCTTTCCTCCTTTGATGAGCAATCGGTCAGTCTAATTTAAGTAAATAAACAAAACATTTTCAAGGTAACATCAGATGTTTCATTCAAAGGCCACCTTAGTTACCGGTATATAATCAGAAACCCGATGCATGTAGAGCATAGATTGCAATACAGACACAATCTTCACATTCTGAGACATACATTTTATTTAAATAAAACATACATAGCAAAACCAGTTTGTACATCCTTGTCATTGTGATTTGGCCAGTTATAATTTGAAAAATGTTCATTTATGAATTTTAAGGATTGTCTCATTAATCTGGTCAACATTTCTATTATACCATGTAAAGGAAGACAGGCAGATCTTAATAAAAATGGAAAGATTTTCTATATTTTTCAGCCTTGGAAATACGGAGAGTTGATTGTTTTTTCCTAAAAGGCTTTGTTTCTCCTCTCTCCAGGCCTCCCTACCACTTCAAATGCTGTCTCCAACACAATGAGGTACAGACCAATGCAGGCTGTGACATAGCTGCAAACAAGGGGCCAAAAAGGGGGTTATTTCTCTAGTCAATTTGTTTTCTTCCCATTTCCTTACTAAAATGGTGACTTTCCCCCCCTTTCATCTGATATTTTCTTAGATAAAAATAAATGTTTAAAATATCATACTTTCTATGTTCTCTGTTTCAATGAGTACATGGAAAATTCCAAGATCTTTTCAGTGGTGACAGCTTGGGATAGGAGACAGCTGACAATTTGTGAAGCTTCTGTAACCTTTACTTATCAAGCAAGATATCAATTGATAAACCGATAGACACAGGCAGTTCTAATCTCAAAAAGAACATCATTTCCATCAAATAAATTGAATTTTGTTAAGTAAAACAAATCAAAAATAATCATTAAACAAGGAAGAAAGCAATACAAAGAAGAAAACATTTTATTTTAACACAATTCCATTTTATCACACCCAGAAATGTATGGCTAAAACTGTCTTGTAACTGAAACTTTATATATAAAGATAAGTATGTTTGCCTTTGTCTCAGAAAAAAACTTATGATTACTAAGAGTTGATGCTGAATTAATAAAACATAATCAACGCTGGCTTTTTTATTAAACTGAGATGGATATAAGGCTAGTCATATTCTTTATCATGGTTATATGGAACTTAGGTCCCTAAATGCAGACTTACTCAAAAATGAAGGTGTGGAAGGTAAATAATCCTTACTTATATTGTTCAAGGTATTAATAATCTAAAGCAGAGGTATCAAACACAAGGCCTGCGGGCTGAATCTGGACAGCAATGTGGTCGTATCCGACCCGGGGGGGGGGCATTCTGGAATATGTAAGGCCAGCCCACATGGCTTCGGCCCGATCTACCCAATGCGAAGAGGAAACATTGGGCCAGTGTGGCTTCGGCCCGGTCTACCCAGTGCGAAGAGGAAACATACCAGCAGTTTGGGGAGTGGTGTCAAGCTGGTCTCCCCAAGGTCAACCACAGCCCTGATCCAGCCCTCAATGAAATTGAGTTTGACACCCCTAATCTAAAGCTTCCTAAAGCCTCTAACATATAGGTAGTCCTCAACTTATGACCACAATTGAGCCCAAAATTTATGTTGCTAAGTGAGAAATTTATTAAGTGAGTTTTGCCCCATTTTACAACTTTTCTTTCCACATTTGTTAAGTGAATCACTGCAGTTGTTAAATCAGTAATTTGGTTGTTAAGTGAAACTGGTTTCTTCATGGACTTTGCTTGTCAGAAGGTTGCAAAAAGTATCACATGACCCAGGAACACTGCAACTTTCATGTGAGTCAGCTGTCAACAGTCTGCATGTAAATCACATGGCCATGGGGATACTGAAATGGTAATAAATGTGAAAAATCATCATAAATCACTTTTTTCAGTGACGTTGTAACTTCAAACAGTCACTAAGTGAACTGTTGTAAGTTGAGGACTACTCATAATCATAGAAGATGTAGTTTAACACAGGTGTGTTGAACCTGTGGTCCATGGGCCACATGAGGCCTTGGACAACCAGGAATGCAACACAAGAGTGTAATAAAAATAGAAAAACTAAAAGGAAATTTGTTCAACTATTCTATTTGAATTATAACTAGGAAAAACCAGATGCCCTGAGCCAACCTATATTTACTTAACTGCTTTTCAACTCAGATTTCCAGAGCTGGTTTGCTCTGGCTCATACAGCACTAAAGAACCCCTACATCAGTTGGGATCAGGAGACCCTTTAGTTAAATGCTTACTCATGAAAAATCTCTTATACCCTTGAAGCATTATTTTTTACTGAAATATTATCAAAGAAAAGAATCAATGCAGAGAGACTTAGCCAAGTTATTTCACATTAGATGGGGAACTGCAATGGAGAGAGCATGCAGAAAGTATAATCTCTTTCTTCCATTAAAGCATTTTAAGAGTTTATAAGTTATAGGGCCATTAGAAGAACAATGGTTCACCAGCCAAGAATATTGATAATGCATAAATGAATTATGATAATGCATACTTAAATCTCAACTCTATAAACCTTAAGTGGCATTAGAATATAATCAAACATATTGGCCAGGATCCAAAATAATGGTTAGGGTCACGCAGGAAAGATTAGACCAATGAATTTAATGGGGGAGAGGTTTTGAGAGCTAATTATCCCTTACCAAACTTCCAAATGAATATGCCAAGAAGCTTTGGAAATAACTATTCTAAAATTGCCATGGACTCAATCTTTTCCATTCAGAATCCTGTAAACCCTGATTGGTAGATCACATGTTACTCCAGGAGGTTTATTAATAACTCTGCATTTTCATTTAATTCAATCCAATCATAATCTACTGTATGTAAATTTGGCATATCCTTACCCACAATCTTTAAAAAGTCAGCAGTGGGCCAGAAATTAGAAACTTTTAGCAAAATATAGGGACAGAATAAAAAATATATTGAATAGTAGTTTTAATATCGGGCTCTTTTATATGCAGACTCAGAAGTAACTACCACTAAATTTCATTAAAATCACTCTTAAGCTGGGAACAGGACTTCAGTCTGAGAAAAATAAAACAAAACAAAAGAACATATACAGACTATTAACATTAAGGTAACCATAAGCATTATGTAACTGTGTTCTATAAATAGAAGTATGCAGATGTACAGTGATGCAAGTGATTATTTTTTGCTCCTCCCACTGATGAAGAAACGGTGGCAACAGAAGAAATATGGGATGTACTAAAATTGAATCCCTGATAATAGCCACCAAAACATTGATTCCTTCTGACACAACACCCTAATGTTACACCTGGTCCCTTTTGTGCTAAATGAGCATAACAGCTCAATGCGTATTTACTCATAAACCTACATTCAAATCAATTATGTACAGGATTACACTAATCTGTAGCATATAGAGATCCCATACAATAGATTGGAAAATACAGATATCTAGACAAATAAAAGGAGTTTGATTCAACCAGAGTGTTATCTTATGATCAGCAAAACTCAGAACACAGGCAAGCCATTATGAAGAGTCTCCAGCTGAAGCTAAAAACACCGTTGTGTCCTTCTAAAGTTCAGGATTACAGGGGAAATTACACCCAACAAAGGAGCAAATTAAGACTCCAGATGTGTGCGACTTTCATTAGAAAAACATAACTCACACCCCATAGGTGTCACCCCTTTCCTCTATTGTCCCATAATCTCAGGTTAGATAGGGTGATTTAACAAAGGTGTTCAGTGAAGACTTTTAAAGGAGATGCATCATCACATCAACACACTGTACCGCTTATCTGTTCCAAATGTCATCTTATAGCTGGCATTGATTCGCATATCCTAAATATTCTTCTTTATCTTCCGTTTTGTACTCCTGGACCACTCTTGGCTTAAAAGCTTTCACAATTCTGCAAGGGTTCTAAAAGTGTGTGTGTGTGTGAGCTGCAAGGGCTGGACAAGGAACCCTCGGTTCAAACAATGGTAAACAGCGACAAAATTTCTTAGCGGGAGAAAAACGTTTTGAAAACAATACTGCCCTTCCTTCCCTTTTGAGTTTTGCCTACCCAACAACCCGAAGGTCTTTTACTGGCAGGATCCAATCCGGGTCTGTCACCGGGACCAGAGGTTTTATCTTCCCACCTTCCTGACTCGTGCTGGAGCCCTGGGACACAATATTTTATTGTCTTATAAAGATAGATGCCTAGACACTTGGGCGGCAAAACAAATCTCCTGGAATAAAGCGGGAGATCGCTTTCCAGAAACGGGCGTAAGCAAAAGGTCGACTTTCAGATAGCCTGAAATTCAGAACTAAAATAGAACCGGGTGTGGTGGTGGGGAACATCCCGTCTCAAAGGCGGTGCTTTTCTATGCCTAAGCAAGCCGAGGACCCCCCAAGGCCCCAGGGCCTTCCTGCCTCCTCCACCGCCAGGCTAAGCAGCTACGGTTGGTTCGGAAACTCGGAAGATAAAACCTCTGGTCCCGGTGACCGAGTCAGATAGGTTCCTCCAACACGATCTTGGGGGACCCATCTTCATTTGTCTTTTACTGGTTCTACAATAAAAGAAGATGGACTTCTCCGATGAGTCGGCCTGACAACTCCTCCCGTCTCACCCGGAGCCAAGCCCGGTTGGCGGCCGAGCAGCCTCTCTCCAGCAGACCCGTTTCCAAGAGTTCCCGGTAGCGCTCGCCAAGAAACAACTAAAGGCGGGACCCCAGGCAGGTGGCCGGACAATCGTCTCCCCCATCTCCAGCGGGCGGGATACTAGCTCTCCCCTCCCTCCCTCCCGCTTCCACTTCCCGCTCCCCCAGCTCGAGCC
>JANHFK010005159.1:232386-249862 GCA_036250565.1 Sibynophis collaris | reverse complement strand
AGGGAGGGGGAGGGAGAGCGGCGACGCGGTGGCTCGCGCTGCTCCGCCGGCCCTCAGCCTCTCCGAGCGGCTGCCTGATTAGCATTCCGCCTTCGCGCCTCCGCCAAACAGCAGACAGACTCCCCTCCTTCTCCTCCTCCTCTCGCTCCCCAGACGGGCGGGCAGCTCCGCTTGGGGGGCCTCCCTCTGGGCAGACTGCCCGCAGACGCGGCCCCTTCCCTGGCCAACAAAGGTTCTGGGCCGCCCTCGCTTGACAACAAAGAACACGTGGCTGAGCCCGCTGGAGGTTGCTGGGTTGGCGGTGGGAAGGCCCTGCATGCCCCGGGACACCCCGGCTTGGTTAAACGTGGAAGATTCCCGCTTTTGGGACGGGATGCTTTCCTTTCCTCTCCCCTCCGCCTTATTCCAGACTTCGTCCTGAAAGCCAGATTTTCTCTTGGAAGGTGCATCTCCTTGATTTGGTGGGAATTCTGTTGCTTGCGCCCCGTTTGTGGAAAGCGATCGCCCACTATTTCGGGACGTTTGTTTGCCCAACTGTCTAGGGATGTATCTTTTAATGCAATGCTTATTTAAAATTTAAAATGGAGCGAGCTGCAAGGGGCCTCGCGTTTATGGAAAGCGATCTTCCGCTTTATTTGGTCAAGAAGTGTTCGCCCAACCGTCTAGGAATGTATCCTTTTAAGACAATAATTTAAAATAGAGCGAAGTGCAAGGGGCAATTTATTAGCCGAGTCCCCATTTTCTCTTCCTGAGCATTAGCAACAACCTCCCGCGAAGATCTGGGAAGGTTGTCTTTTCCCTGGACACGTGTTCTTTGTTGTCAAGCCAGGACGGCCTCTATTCAGTTGTTCCCGAGATACTATTCCAGTATCGATCTGATTGGGGATCAGGTTTAGCCAGTCTATTCTAGCAAGAAGGAAGGTTTCGATCTATAGTGGAATGCGTTCATTTCAGATCCGGTGGAATATCGACCATCGCATTTGTGTGGAATGTCATTTTCTCTTAAGTTCCCCTCCATGGACGGACAACACCCGCCTTTTTCCAAACGTCCACTTATACACGCAGAGATAGGGTACTTATTTATGTTTCTGATCGAGTGGATCCTGGTCCACGAACCCTGATCCCACAATGAATATATGCAATTTCGCAGAATCGTGGTTGCTTTTGAACCCCTTGTTTTCGAAATCCTAAGGAAGAATTCTCCAAAGAATTCTCTTTCTCTTGGAAGGTGCATCTTCCAAGCATCTTGATTTGGTGGGAATTCTGTTGCTTGCGTCCCGTTTGTAGAAAGCGATCGCCCACTATTTCGGGACGTTTGTTTGCCCAACCGTCTAGGGATGTATCTTTTAATACAATACTTATTTAAAATTTAAAATGGAGCGAGCTGCAAGGGGCCTCACGTTTATGGAAAGCGATCTTCCGCTTTATTTGGTCTTCCTCCTTTCCACCGTGCCATGTGTCCCGTCCTTTATTAATAGCCATAAATCAGGAATGACAGAAAGGTTTCTTTGCTCCCCTTACTCCGCCCCCTTCCACCTTCGCCCGAGTTTTCTTTGCGTTCAAGTAGCCATTGAAAAGCAAACAAGAAAAAAGAAAAAAAAGGGCTGTGTGTGTCTGGCCACTGCTTATCTTTGTCAAATGCTTCAGATAAAACATTCGATGGTGTTTTTTGCCTGGCCTATTTCGTTTGGGTAGTGTTAATCTTGGCTATTTGTGCTTGGTAATGGCTTATGGACTTCGATAAACGTAACCCGCTTGGTTAATTGAAGGCTCGGACGGACTGCACAAAGCCAGAAAGTAGGCTAATTCAGAAGGCCACTTAAACTCGCCGCTGAAGCCGAAGGCGTATGCGTATTGCGCCTATTCTCTTCCAGTTTAGAACTATCAGCTCTCGGTAAGTGACGATGTTACTTAGTGCAGTTTGTGTAATGAAACGTCTGCAACATAGCAAGTTCAAAGAGCACCAAGGACCCTCACTATCGGCTTTAGTGGGAATAAATGTGACGACTCAACTGCAACTTTATAAACGCCACTTTACACCGCAGCCATATGCTTATCCCCTAGAAATAAATCCTTCTAATCTAGTAGGTTTAATACGAGCTACTATTTCATCCATCCCAGAGCTGCCTCGGATTCACGTTAGTATCAACCAATCAGCCACCAGCGCCCATTGAGGTTCAAACACAGAAACCACAGCGATTGGATGCCTGAGCGGAGAGAGGTGGGGGGAGGGGACGAGAGCATACCCGTTAATTTAGATGCAAATTCTGCTCCAGAAAGGTTAAGAAGTCAAAATTCTGTCTTCTCCTAGATATTTGCCTTGCAAAACTAACACGTGACTGATTCTTATTTCTAGTCTTTCTGCGGGGCTGTAGGTGAAAGCCCCATAGTCCCACCATCAGGAGCGAAACGATTGCGAGAAAAAAGCCACGCGCATAGTGAACACTGGTGAAACCTACCCCAGCCGTTTAAAGAGGGGTAGCAGTGGCTGCAAAATCAATCGTCACCTCGCCCTGTTTTTCAGGTTGCTCCCACTGCAATGGTAGAGTAAAACGAAATACGCCTTTAGTTTAAAACCGCCCTCTGATTTAAGAAGCGGGACTGACATATTGTGGCTGTTCAATAGGGGAAAAGACCTGCCTTCTCTGTAGCCCATGGCGGTGCCTACTTCGCAGACAAACGCATACCTGGATGCAAAATGCAACCTCGGTTTAAACGATGGGGCCGGGTTTTGTTTTTACATTTACGGACATGTTTCGAATGTTCTGCCGTTAAATACATTCCTGAAAAAAGGGCCAAGTCGAGGGGGATGGGAAGTGGCATATAAAGTTAATGGGAAATCCAAAAAGTTTCCTTCTTCCCAGGGCGGCTATCCCTCCACGTCTTCTTTTCTCCCTTACCTGATGGCCACCGATAGGCAGCTGCTCCGTCATCCCAGGTGAAGGCGGACATGGCTCTGGCACTGAAGTTGTAGGGAGCGCAGTGTTTTGACTCCCATGGCTGGTTTCAATCTGCTCTTCCGATTCGCTGGACTGCTGGCTGGAGTCTTCACCGTCAAGCTTCCGGCTCTCCTTTCTTTTCTCACAACTGAAAGAAGCAAAGTTCAGGGTTTTGTTTTCAAAGGCGCCCTCTACGTTGCAAAACATGCCTCCGTATTTCTGCCTGGGTTTGGGGCTCCCGGCGCCCAGTGCCGCGAAGTAATCGGGGAGTTCTTCCTCTTTCTTCTCCGGCTGCTGCTCTCTTCGCTCTGCCATGGCTGCTTGGGAAGCAGGCCACCCTCTTGAGGCTACCGGTGCCGGGAAATGAACTGAAGCTGGGGATTTAGGGAAGGGAGGGTCACAGAAAAGCAGGGGTTCGGCTTGACTTTTCCTAACGAATCAGTTGGGCGATTCGTTAAGCCTGGTAGTAAAAAAAAAGCCAACGGCGGAGCCGGGGCTGGCAGGGAGCTGTCCAAGATATATGGTGCTGAAACAGACGCGTCAGAGAAGTTCATTAGAAGGACATCTCGGCGGAAGCCCACCTACGGGAGAATTTCCATTGCTGTCAGTTATACTGCTTTTCCTCTTGGGTGGGGTTGATTCAACTCCACTTTGCTGTTGCTGGATCTGGGATGAGAAAAGAAAATGCTACTAAAATGTAGTGACAGCTATTAAACTATTATTACTGGACTAACTGTTAAACAGAGATGAAATAGATTTGATTTACTTTTGTCCTAAAAAATGCTTGCCAAGGATATATAATAAAAATGAATTTTGTTTTTTGTCAAAACATTCTGACTATATTGGCTTACTAAAAATGGCATATTATTAAGCCTTTAAACTTTGATAAACCTCAAATTTATTGTTCTAAAATATCCAAATTTGAAATAAATGTCCATGTTAATAAGCTTAGTACTTAGCTTCTTTGCTAAGTACTCTTTTTTCTGTTCGGTTTTCCCTTAATTTTTATCCAATTTTTCTACAGAAAAAAAGTTAGTAAAACAGAAATTGTAATTATATTTTCAACCTTTTTGTAATTTAGTGCTGTAGGGGTAGTGCTCTTCCCTATGCAATTTAACATCTACACGAGGCTTCTGGGTGAGCTAACCTGTCAACATGGGGTGAAGTATCACCTGGTGAATTAAATGATGCTTTGGACATCCTCTCTTGGTGGGGATGGGAAATAACAAGCTTCAACAGAACCCTAGAATGAATGTATAGCTTGTATTCAATCCTAGGATGAATGTATATATGGGTTTTTGAAGTCTCTGATTCTAGCATGACACCATTGTGTGCAATCTGAGGATCCACCTGGACTCATCTGTATGAACAGGTGGCAATCAGGGCCAGGAGGATCTTTGCCCAACTATGTGCCCATTCCTCGAAGAGGCCCTATTCATGATTACTTGTGTCCTGGTTTCAATTGGACTGTTGCAGTGTGCTGTACATGAGGCTGCCATTGAAGATACTTCAGCTTATGCAAAAGGCAGGCACAGGCAGTAACAAACAAGCAATTGATTCTGATGGCAGAAGCTTAATTTGGAGGTACCTAGATATTTTGCACATATTTTGATATGTGCAAAAATATCCAGCTGTTCCCATGTGTATAATTTAAAAAAATAAAAGAATTGCCACTCAGCATGTGATAGTGTTGCTTTAGATTTTTTTCCTATTCTGTGTAGAGAAAAAAATACTAAAACAGTTATGGGTTTTAAAAGATTTTTTAATTAAAAGTTTACAATAATTTAAGTACTTTACAAATTAATAGAAATTCTCTGATATATAGCATATGAATCACAATACAAAAATATGTGTAAAAGTTTGTACATACGAGCCTACTTCAGGCTTAATATCTTTTTAGCACAGAACTTGTATTGAGGATATGATTATTGTGAGATTACCTTAAAAATAACACAAATAGAACATGGCATATTTACCATGGGGAAAAAGTTATTCTAGATGTATTTACTTTATACAAATATTTACAGTAAATGTTATCCACTGTACAATTAATGTAATTAATACTATACATATTCACAGTATGATTTCCTGAGTCTAAACGAAATCCATTACTGCTGAGAAACACTTTTTGCACTGTAAGTTTCATAATGATTTTACTGATGCATGATGATTTGGCACCTGTCCACCAAAAATAACTTTCAGATAACATTTTCTACAGAACAGGTATGTAATGTTAACAAGCTGTGTAAGGCACTCAGGGAAATACAAAGGTATTTAGTGAGCTGAATATTTCTAAATAACAGCTACAGTCCTTCAACAGCTTGAACAACAGGCATAAGTCTAAAATACATAATGCATAGTCACTGACAAATTAAGCAGCAATTCACATGGATTTTACGTTCAGACCTGATGTAAAAATGACCCAGAAATATGCTCGTTCTGGAACGAGTAAATACAAGCTATGTAGGATATCGCTGACAGTGTGTTTTGTTAAGGCTTTTCTGAAAATTTAATACTACAATTAAAGATACCCTGTTTTTCCCCAAAATAAGACATCCCCTGATAATAATTCCAATTGAGCTTTTGAATGCATGGCAATAAGGCCAAGCACTTACTTCAGGGTTCAAAAAATATAAGACAGGGTCTTATTTTCGGGGAAACACTGTACTTATATGAAATTATTTTCTCCATTTCTATATCAGCTATTTTCCTATATCAGTCATTAAAAGGATATAATTGCAATGAAGTTCAGACATAGTCTCGGCTAATGAGCTGTACAGTAGATGTGCTGAGACTGAAAATGAATTCTAGATAATTCTTCTCTATCACAATTGGAAAATTTAATATAAATTGGATTTTTTAATGCTTAAATTCCCTTTCAAGTAGACTCAGCTCATGTAAGGCCTTCCCATTTACTGAAATGACAAGATGGCTGCATTAAGATTGCACACAATTTGAGTAGATAAACTGGCATATTCCAATCAATGAAGTCAGTTCTTCCTCCTCTGCCTTCCCAAATGCTGGTTATGTATCATCAGTGAAGTACACTTGGGGCTAGACTTTTATAGACAATGCACAAATAAGTTGCATCTAATACCAAAATCAAAGTGTATCAGAACAGCACAGGATGTTTTACAGTGTCATGATAAGCAATATCATCTGAAATATTCAGAACAGTTAAGGCTACAAATTTATGCACATTAACGTAGAAGTAAGCCTTACTGAGTGCAGTGGGATTTATTTTAGGACAAACATGCATAGGATTGTACCCAAATTAGAGAAATTTTAGAAAATTTGCACTAAGAGTTCTGATGTGTATCTATAGCTGTTCCAAAGTATTGATGTCTCCATTAAACCACAGAAAAGGCCGAATTACAAATGTACATCTATATCTATATATCTGGATATGCAAGAGCCCTCTATATCCCTTAAAAACAACCTGAGAGCTCCAAATTGCAGCAAAACTGAGATATACAGTTAAAGTCTATATGGTAAGCAAGAAGAACAAAAAAAGTCTCAGAAACCATTGCAATACAATAGTAGGCAGACCTATACATATGGAAGAATTAAACCAAAGCAGTTTTGCTTGATTGCTTAGTTATTGCACTATCAAAGGAATAATGAATTTAAACAGCAATTCTAATGCCGTAATTCTAAATACATTCCCTTGTACATTTTATGAAAATCCATGGGATTTTCAATGAGTTTGAAGGCATCTTTCTGAGCAGGATGAGAAGCCGAGGGAGAAAGTGACATTGGGAGCCAATTCAGACAATTCCAATGGACTTATGTTTTTTGTTCAGGCCAAATTGGTAACTCACAGATACCTTGGTAACTGCAATCTGTGCCCAATTCTCTGTGCTAAGCTATTTTGTGGGATAGTGGTGAACATGGACTGCAGAGGCAATCAGGAAAGCAATTCTGAAAAAGAAGAACCAAGAACATTGGTTTGTGTGAAACCGTTGGGAGGAAAACAAATGTTTCTCTTCTGTTACTTCAGGATAATAGTTTGAAGCAATCTGGACCAATCTTTGTAAAGGTGAGATGAACCTCAAAATGTCCTCTATCTGGGTTCAGGTATAGTTTAATATAGGCAGTGAAAATGTCCTGTTTTCCATCCTCTGACTAGTTCAAGTGAGGAGAAAGAGTCATTCTTCAATTAGTATTGGGAAATACTGTACATGCATGCTACTTTGCCACAATGCCACCTTTTTGGAGTCCAACATTATTTTAGTACAATCTACGGTTGAGTATCTACTTGTTTCATCATAAACATATTTGTTTAGAATTAGATTGTGATTATTTCATAGGATTTTTCCATTAATTAATTTGTAGAGGACTTCAAAGCTGACAAGCAATCAGCTTCCCCAAATCTGGTAGCTTCCAGAAAAATTCTGAGAATACAGTTCAAAGAATTCCTAGTCGATATGGACAAAGATATGGAATTCAAGGAGCTGAAGCACCAGCAATTCCAAAGGAGATTAGAAAGCCTTGATATAAGTTCTGCAGCTCTAGTCATATGTTTATTGAAGAAGGATGATTTTAGATTCATGGACGTAAATTCTACAATTTCCTTTTTCTATATGGGATGTGGATGAATCTGCATGTAAAATACATACATGTAAATGTAGTGTAAGACTTCGGAGCAGCAGGAAACAAAAATACATTTGCTGAGTCATTCTTATATGTACAATGCATATTTCCATATGAACATTAGCATATTTATATATGCCCGCACTTATTTTTTTACATTTCCCTGTCCTACACAGATAAAATTGTTTATATAAAAGTTTTTAAAAAGAGATGTTAATTGGCAATTATAGGTTACAACTGAATGAAGCATATATACAGCATGCTAAAATGTCTGCAAAAATAAATGTATAACCAGCCAGTTTTCAATTCTGCAATCCATTCAATGCATCACCTATTGCTCAACGTTACCAGGCCAATAGCAGCATCTGAAAGCACACCAATTCACTCAATATTTATGGCAGTGTTTCTCAATCTCAGTAACTACAACTCCCAGAAATCCCAGCCAGCATACTGAAGTTGAAGTCCATACATCTTAAAAGTTCCTGAGATTGAGACACAATATTTTAAGGCATTTAAATGGATGCCTGCATACAGTGTTACTTTCATACAATTGAATCATACTGTTGCTTTTAATAAGACTAATGATAAATGCAATGCCTATGGCACTTGCACATGAGTGAAGCAGGGCTAAGGTATTAGAACAGGGAGACTTGGATTCAAGTGCACCTTTAGGCATGGAAACTCTCTGGGTGACTTAGGGGCCAATGACCTCCCTGACAAGAGTTTTTCTGGGGACTAAATAAAACACTATCCCTTTATCTAAGCAATCCAGAACTCCTGGAGAAAAGGTGGGCTATAACTAACAACAGCAAAAGCAAAAATGTAAGTTTGCATCTCCTGTTGCTTTCAACCTAAGTGGGTCTGAAGTAAAGATGCACACACAGATACATGTTGTTTATGAACGAAGTGAAAAATGTGTCGTGTAGAAATGAAATATATCCCTTGTTCAAAAACTAGTTGGATCAGATCAGGGTAACTGCAGACAGAGGAATTTCACTGTATGCATATTTGGCTGATCTGACATGCTTTGTGGTGTGTGAAGTGGAGCTTGATGAGAGGAAAACTACCACAACACATTTATTCTTTAGGGAGTGGAACCTTATAAGGATTCAGGAGTAACAGGAAACATGTGCATTGTTAATGAATAAGAGGCATAGTCCATCTTTATACATATCCTTAAAGTATTGGAGGGTTAAGCCTGAACTTAAGACGCAAACTCAAGATATAACTGCCCACTTCCTGCAGGTAAATGAAGAATTGCAGTCTTAACTTTTCTCCCTAAAACATTCTCTGAGTGTTAATGCAGTAGCTATAAACACTCTTACCAGGGTAGAAGTCATTCTGTGTTATTTACAGGTTACAACACACATGTATAAAACAGTGAAAGTCGCATTCTAATGAGAATGCTGTGGTCTAAATATAATTTCTGAGCAAACTTGCTTTGGCTCATTCTGACCAGATGCTGAATTTCAAAGGGCTTATTCTCTATTTACGATTAAAGTATTATGAATATAAAAACATAAGATTTCTTTGTTGTTTTTTAAACTAAGATGCTTCATATACAGTATTATCTTTTAGATTTCTTCTATTTTGTCATCAGTGGCAATCACTTTAAATGGCAGACAGGAATGCCAATATAATAGTCGTGTGGACCACATATTTTATCCATGACGTCCACTTATTTTCATCTCCAGGTACATAAAATTGTTATAAATAATCATCATCATAAGGACTGAACAGACGGATAAAAATGCCAAATTCAGCCGAAGCATCTTGCTGACTGTGCGACAAACCTGTCTGTCAAAAAGTGCCTGTTTCTGGAGGAGATTTTTAAAATAAAAATCATTCTGTATATATTGTAAAACACTGAACTTATAAGCATTTGAGCAGAATGACATTAGGAAAAAAGTCCTCAAGGGGAAAAAAATGTCTTGTGTGGCTTTCTATCTAATTGGTCTTCCGGTTTCCTCGAATCTGGAATACTGTTAATAGATGCATTTCCTTTAAGTTCATATTTAATTAGAATGTGCAGCATCCAATTTGCAAACTGTATCTGAAAGAAAAGAGAAAAATAAAGCTAAACAAACAATAGGTTTGTTAAAAGATTTAAAGTTTCAAGAGTGGTAATCCACCAAACGACACTGCAAGGTTGTGAAAGGTTTTAAACAAGATGCTTCACAAAGTGTAATTTTCAATAGTAAAGTAGTTGTAGTTTTTTTGCAAATCATTGCACACGTATGTGCAACACAGTTTTGTGCTGAGAAGCACTGCACTTGAATGTTTTGCACAGCTCTGTAAATATAATACAAGTAGTCCTCTACTTACAATCACAATTGAGCCCAATATTTTGTTGATAAACGAGACAGTTGTTAAGTGAGTTTTGCCCCATTTTGATCAACTTTCTTGCCACAGTTGTTAAGTGGATCACTGCAGCTGTAACAGGTTTGTTAAGTGAATCTGGCTTCCCCATTGACTTTGCTTGTCAGAAGGCTGCAAAAGGTGATCACGTGGGACACTGCGACTGTCATAGATATGAGTCAGTTGCCAAACGTCTGGACCATGAGGATGTTGCAACCGTTGTAAGTTTGAAAAACAGTCATAAGTCACCTTTTTCAGTGCCGTTTTAACTTTGAACAATCACAAAAAGAATAGTTGCAAGTCAAGAGCTACTTGTATATTCATTTTAGCATTTTGGACAACGACACTGTCATTAATTTTTCAAATTAAACAAGTCCGTGAAGAGCTCCTGCCCCAAGTAGCTGACTTAATAGCATCTCTAAAATATCTATCTAACATGCTTAATCCAGACTCCAAAAAAATAGACGCTTTGGTTTATTTGCCTGTTCAGCAAGAGTAGCCTGGTGAGGCAGCATATGTGACTGATGTGCACAGTCTTGTTGAAACACTAACTGCATACTGAGTCACAGCAGGCGACAATATCTAACCATCCTTGGCTGATTTTGAAAAACTGAAGCAGAGTTACTGCTGGTTAGTGCTTGGAGGATGGATGATAGGTAAGTCACAGAAAAAAATCATAGGTTAGTAAGTTAGACTGGGAAGGAAAAAAGGCAACGATGAACTATTGTCATCAAGAAAATTTATAGGCTCAAGTTGAGAGAATCTTTATATTTATGTGTAAATTATTCAATAAATGGCTCAAGAGTTTTGGGAATGAAATAATGAAAAAGCCACTGAGATATGGTGAAAATCTAGTCATGTTCGGGTATACCATTAAATATGCTTCTGGACCAGTTAAGCACACTGTAACTCTAAATATAGGTAGCGGTCAACTTACAACAGTTTGTGTAGCAACGTTATAATTACATTGGAAAAAAATGACTTAGGACTCTCCTCATACCTATGGTTGTTGTAACATCCCTATAATCATGTGATCAAAATTTGGGAACTTGGCACTCAACATGTATTTATGATGATTGCAGCATGTTAACTTTCCCAGCTAACATCTGAGAAGAAAAGTCAATGGGAGAAGTCAGATTCTCTTAATGACTAAATGATTTATTTAACAGTTCCAAGGATTTGCTTAAAACAAAAAAGAAAGAAAGATAGCACACCTCATTAACAACTGCCATCATGCTGAGAAATGGAAATTCTGATGCCAGTTGTGGTCATAAGTCAAGACCCACCTGTATAACTTGAGAAGCCATAATGGCTGATTATCCATAAAGAAGGCCTGACATAGTAACTTGGAATACCAAGAAATCATGCTATGACCTGTATAAAACAGCTACAGAGAATACAGGTAGTCCTCAACTTACAACAGTCCGTTTAGTGACTCACTGAAGAAAGTGACTTATGAATGTTTTTCACACTTTCCAGTTTTTATGACTTTTCAGCAAGAAAAGTCATAAAATGGGGCAAAAATCACTTAACAACTGTCTTGCAATAGAAATTTTGGGCTGAATTGTGGTTGTAAGCCGAGGACTGCCTGTAATGTAATTTTATGTAAGATGCTTTAATTAGCTAAATTAGGTGTCTACAATGCTGAGTTGTATCCTGATGAATACTCAAGCAATGCAGAAGGCAGAGATCCTCATACATAGAGCCTTTAAGGATGCTTAATACATATAGCTGTAATAAAAGAGCCACGGTGGCTTAGTGGTTAGAATGCAGTACTGCAGGCTACTTCTGCTGACTGCGGGCTGCCTGCAATTTGGCAGTTCGAATCTCACCAGGTTCAAGGTTAACTCAGCCTTCCATCCTTCCAAGGTTAGTAAAATAAGGACCCAAATTGTTGAAGGCGATATGCTGTCTCTGCAAACCAGTTACAGAGGGCTGTAAAGTGGTATATAAATCTAAGTGCAATTGATATTGCTATAGTTGTCCCCCACTTACTAGTCTAACCTATTCTGGAGGTTGCAAAAAACAAACCTCAGGAACTGAATCTGTGAGACAGTGGTGATGTAGTGGAACTGAGGAGGCAGGAAAGTAATGTTCTTAGGATTTTTATAATCATCACTCATTAATATCCATTATTATTTTTTTAAGTTGTGAGCCAAATCAAGAAGAAAAAGTAGAGAGGAGTCCTTAGTTCACTTTGGTTTGGTTATTATTCCAGAGTGCTTCAAGACTCCTCCAGGCAATAGCATATCTTAGCAAATATTATCAGTTGGTCCCCAAAAGCAAAAGAATCTCCAATGTTACCTATGATATTGGTAGGAAAATAGTGACAGTGTACATTGAAATATATAGTATACAGTAATATAAATAGAATACTATAAATAGTATACTATAAAATATATAGTATAACATATAGTAGTATAATACAAGTATACTGAAATAGTAGTGATATACTACCACTTTTCTTCCAGAAGGGGAAAAAAAAATCAATGAATTGTTTGCAGTTGGGCTAATGGACCCTAAGGCATGTAACTATATATATTTCTTTTCTCTCTCTCTCTCTCTCTCTCTCTTCTCTGTCTAAAGGCAAGGATGGAATTACTGCCTCCTCTCACACTGTCCTTGCAATGGAAAGAGCAAGTGGGAAAATCTAAAGAAAAAGGAAAAATACAAGGAGAGATTTGGGAGGTGATTATTGAGGCCTTCTTCAGTAACCTGAGTGCATCAATGTATAGCTGGGATTCCTATAATGGTTTTCCACCCTAGTTCTCTTAAAATGAGTGGACAATCTATGTCCACGTTTGTATGGATTATAAAGCTATAATATTATATTTGAATGGGTTATAAAGCTAACTTTGAATCACAGTATAGATACTTCAATATATGAAGAAATTTGCAAAAATATATTTGAATCATGTTAGCAATTTAATACTAACATTTCCATCCTCAACCAACAACAATTAGCATCACAAACATTTTTTTTTCAAGAAAAGAGGCATTGAATATTATCTGAAATTCTAAAAGCACTAACACCCAAATTACCATTAAAAATCTTAAATAGAGATTGTCGAAATTTAGCTGTTCTGGATGTTGTAGAAAATATTCCAAGTATCAGCAGTGAAAATATTCATCAAATGAATCTGTGATACGTTTATCATTGATAGAGTAAACATAGTTTTGAAAAAAAACCCGCCATTAAAATTCATAACCTTGGTTTGAAAAATAGGGCTTTCCTAATCTTGCTTCTTTCCAAAAAGGATCTGAGGACAATCATGAATAAATAAGAAAATTCCCATTTGACACTCAGCAGATGGTCCATTTGACCTTGAAGTCAGTTCTCAACTGGGCATTAGACATAAAAGTCTCCATATGGCTGAGAAAAACAAAGATTATGAGTGGTAGAAGAGGGTTATTTTAATCTAATTATTTTGGAAGAAGAGTAGAGAAAACTTCTTCAAACTCCTTGCCAACCATATTATTTACAAGACACAAGATAATTTGGATTTTTATTTTTTCATATTTAAGATATACTGCTTTATTGATATAAAAAGAAGTGTATTTTCTTCCATCACTTCCTTGTGATGGATTTTTCTTTTCTTTTGTAAATGAAAAAAACAAGCAAAAGTAATATGATGAGATCAACATTATATTGCAGGATTATTTTTAAAGTCACTGATGTGGAACAAAATCACAGTTTATCGATAGAGTAATAATACAAAAACAAGTTCTTCTAAATCACAACTACATGACAGACAAAACAGAGTGTCACATTTCCTGTAAAAACAAAATGATACAGAATTAAAAGGTTTATCACCTAAGAATTTTTTTTTAAAGCAAAGCTTCAAGAATTATCTATTCACATTCTCCATGAGATAAGTAGGTTAATGCTGGATTTGTTTTTAGGAAGACTAGAATCGTATTGCAGCTTTGGAAGAAATTTATTATATTTATATCAATGACAGTGGAAAGATCAGCTATTAGTCAAAATCTTTAATTGGGATCTCTTTAAATTTTATTTCCAGTTCTGTCCCATAATATTTGGGACTTCTACAAAAGTGAGGAAAACCACTAATAATACTGAAGCAGATACCTAGAAAAATTAAAGAGGGAAGGAAATTTTTTTTCTTCCTATCAGAAAAGTTATACAAAAAAAGGATCTCTTTTAGATGGCTGATACCGGAAGGCTTGCTAATCCACTGGAAAGGTGAAAAAATAAAAATAAATAATTTAATGGAGGCGAAGGCCTTCATAAAAGAAAATAAATCCTTTCTAGAGGAAGAGGAAGATGTGGGAGCAGCAGGGGGGAGTGATACACAAACAGAGGATTTTGGAGGGACCACAGCTTCTGGAGACGGGGACAGAGGGACAATGCTTAAGAAACTTAGATCAAGGAAAAAAAAGAAATGAAAGTCAGTGAATAATTGTTGTGCTCTATTCATAGAAAGATTGTTGCTTCTTCTTATAATGTATATAAATTGTTACTATTGAAGAGATGTCTGAAACAATGTACAAAAGGTTTTTTCTTACTATATCACAGAATGTATTGCCCTCAGGGCAGATTGCTTTTTCCTTTAAAATGATTATTTGATTCCCTCCCCCCTTAAAATCAATAAAACTTTTTCAAAAAAAAAAGTTATGACCTTAGATTATTTATTATAAATATAATTGTGCTTTTGTTTTATTTTTATTTTTGGAAATTAAATTCAATTTCCAGAACTCTGTTTTGAATATTTTATATTCATGGTGGTATCTGACATATCATGGCAATCAAAATCATTTTTTTAATCAGAGAAGAAAGAAAAAATATCTTTTTAATGTTTAAAGTGCTGAGACATAGGGAAAACAAAAATCAAACAAAATGTTGGGCTTTGATCTGTTGCCATGCTTACAGCTAAAGTAACAGGGAACACTTCTTTCATTTTGTGTTGAAAAAAAATTCAATCATTGCAGCTTCAAGTCAAAGGAATGCTTAAGAGATCCTGTCACTTCACTGGGCTTTGCAATTAATAAAGTTCCCATTTTATATTGGGTAAGTAGTAGTGGTGGATCTTAGGGAGGGAATGTCTTGGGATTTCTGAATGGGCCATTTAGCCTCAAAGAGATTGTGTTTTATCTGGAATCCTTCACTGCCTGCCATCAGGTCAGCTTTCCATGTATATTAACAGTATATCTTTTTCTAAGTGTGTGGGCTTGAGGAGGAACCATAGTGGCGCAGTGGTTAGAGTGCAGTATTGCAGGCTAATTCTGCTGACTGCCAGCAGTTCAATCCTGACTGGCTCAAGGTTGACTCAGCCTTCCATCTTACTGAGGTCAGTAAAATGAGGATCCAGATTGTTTTGGGGCCAATATGCTGACTCTGTAAACCGCTTAGAGGGGGCTGTAAATCACTGTGAAGCGGTATATAAGTCCAGGTGCTATTGCTACGTGGCATTCACTCAGTAATACTATATAGCCCTTTTTGTTTATGCCTAGGCTACTGAAGTAAGCTGCAGACGTACAAATTGACAATTTAACTGAGAGAATTAGGTAAGCTAATATTAAACCATCCCAAATGAAATAAATGAATGCAGAAATAATACTTCTATAATAATATGTTCTCTATTTAAACTGTTAATCTCACAGCAACACATTTACATTCACATATATGATGATACACAGTGATTTTCACAATGCAGATATGTGCCCTTTGATGGTTTAGCTTTGTATGTGTGTGTGTGTGTGTGTGTGTGTGTGTGTGTGTGTGTGTGTGCATTTATTGCACAGTAGTTCTAACTTGTTACAATCCCAAGGACTCAAGGGGATATACAACATCACACACACACAAAATATAATAAATAACCCAAATGAGTTTGAAGAACAAAACATAACATAAAAAAGGCTAACCCTCCTCCCCACTAAATAAAACCCAAAATAGATGTCCCCCTCAGCCAGCTGGGATGGAAAGAACATTGAAAGAAATGGTGGATAGAACTGCAGCTACATGAACTTGCCAGGGGAGGCGGGGCGGGGGATGAGGTATTGGCCTGCAATTACAAGAAAGGGTAGATGGGCAAATGTGTATTTGTCCAGAAGGCCTGCATGTAAGAAGGCAATTGGCACTCAATTTTCTGATGTGGAAACTAGACAGGGCATAGCAGCAAGGGAATTGTCAAATGGAGGAGCAGAGGAGCTGCCAATCCAGAGCGAGCTGCCAACTCCCTGCCACAGAATCTTATTTTTGGGCAGAATTTCCTGAACCCAGTTTAGAGTCCAGCCAGCATCAGCTTAAAGCTACAATGCGGGTAATGGATATGCGGTAGTGTAGGGCTCCAGGGCAGACTCTTGTTTAGAACACGCAACCCTTTTCATGCCAGGATCATAGTGTTTTCTTAAATAATAGATTAGAAAAACGTAGTTATTACTTACGTTATTGTTTTCTGTCCACCCATCCTATCGTCCGTAAAAAGTCCAGAGCTTTTTTGAAACCTACGGCAAAGTTAAGAAAATCTCCAATATTTTTACAGAATAAGAAAGAAAGGGAGAGGGGGAGGAGGGAAAGAGTAGCCCAGGGCTGCCACTCTTCTCCTAACTTGATGGGATGCAGAGGCCTCCCACTTCCTCTCGCAGAGGCTGCCCTCTGGAATCCATAATTCCCCAGAGATTCAGATAGTTCCTGGCCTGATGAAGTTCAGGAAGACTTTGAAAACTTCACTGTTCCCCCAGGAGCTTGGTTATGACCAATGTAAACGTCTATGTATGGTTATTTCTCTTTTTCTACAGGCAGGTGATTTCTATTCTTGTGGTTCTATTGTTTACTGCATTTAACACTGTACGTTGCTCCGTGTTTTATGCAATTAAATGAATAAATGGGTCCCTCAAATATGGAGAGCCAAAATAGCATCCAAATACAGCGTCGTTTTCTCTCTCTTTTACATCCTTTACAAAATGGGCAATGTACCATTTTTAAACCTTACATTCATTTTCATTATAAACCTCTTGCACATTACTCTGTAATGCAACAATTAGAAGTGGGTGTAGTCATTTAGTAAATTGATATGGCTGCCTGTCTCATGCAAAGTGGCTCTGCATGGTGTATAGCAGCGGTGGCTTCCACTTACTTTCACTACCGGTTTGGAACGGGGAGCGTGCATGTGCGCACGCTTGCTTCGGTCCTGTGCGGCGCTTCTGTACATGTGTAGAACCTTCTGCGCATGCGCAGAGCGTCCGTGATGATGTCCGGGTGGGTGGGCGGAGCCTTTCGCTGCCGGTACTACCGGTTCGCCAGATCCCACCATTGGTGTATAGCCATTAAACATCCATCTGGTCTCATTCAATAATTTTCTACATCTCTTTTCTTGTTGCGGTACTTGGTTAGTTTCCAACAAGGAAACTAACGCCAGTGGTCACTCCGGTTAGTCACTGCTTAATTTTCCTAGAACAGTGATGGCTAACTGTTGTGCCTTGCCCGCGTCCTGCGCAGTGGGCCATGAATCCAGATGACCAAGAGTCGACTGAGGTGTGGAACTATCGTCCTGTGCCACTGGCACCTGAGTACAATAGCGAGGAGGACTCAGTGCCAGAAGAAGACAACCAACCAGGGACCTCTG
>JANHFK010005159.1:137100-148029 GCA_036250565.1 Sibynophis collaris | reverse complement strand
GCCATTAGAGTGGTATCATCTGCATATCTGAGGTTGTTGATATTTCTCCTGGCAATCTTAATTCCAACTTTTGATTCATGTAACCCTGCCTTTCTCATGATGTGCTCTGCATATACTGTAAGTTAAATAGGCAGGGTGACAGTATACAGCCTTGCTGGACTCTTTTTTCAATTTTGAACCAATCAGTGTTTCCGTGTCCAGTTCTCACTGTTGCTTCTTGACCCGCATATAGGTTTCTCAAGAGACAAATAAGATGATTCCAGTTTTGACCATCTGTGCATGCTCAGATGATGCGTGCACATCAGCAAATCGGTAGAAAAGGTAAGTACATTTCACCCCTGTGAAAAACTGATAGGTAAGGAGCAGGAATGGTTCAGAGTGTGTCACTCTCTACTAGATCAGGGTTTGATATCATTTTGCTCAGGCATATAAATCAGTTCTACTCATTCTTCTTGGAAGTCTCAAGTAGTAATAGCATTTAGACTTATATACTGCTTATATACCTCTCTAAGCAGTTTACAGAGTCAGCGTATTGTCCTCATTTTACCGAAGTCAGAAGGATGGAAGGCTGAGTCAACCTTGAGCCACTCAGAATCGAACTCCTGGAGCGAGCGGTGAGTTAGCCTGCAGTACTGCATTCTGACCACTGCGCACCATGGTCAGTTGATCAATTGCCAGAGGAAACGTTTGACATAACACTAGAATCTTCTCCAATAGGTGGCTTCTTACCCTTTTATATGCACCTCATTGCAACACCAAACTAAGGGAAAGATGAAATACTATGAGTCATCTTTTAGATGTAACCAACAAGGAAGATAAGCAATGGTGTGTTCTGGCTTTATTAAATAATTTTTATTTAATTATTACCTTAATGCAATAATGGGGTACTAAAGAAGAGCATCACCCTCCAAAGTTGGCAAATATATCAATAGCTGTACTTCTATATGTAGATGACATCTTAATTTTATCACCGCACTTACTTTGATAAGAAGAGCCATGGGGGGGATTATCTGTTTTCTGGAAGGATCATTTACAGCAAATCAATTATGAGTTAACTAATATCATGCACTTTGGAAGGGTTTATAAAGAATTGCTTTGGTGACTTAATAGAAATCTAATCAGACAGTTGTTTTTTTGTTTTTAAAAAATTTGAAATCTGTGCTGTAACAACACAGGAAGTTAAATGCCCATATTATCCAAATTTCATTGGATGTCTTGAGAAGCTCAGAAGCAATTATTTCCTAGCTTTTATCCCAATTCCACTGCATTTGTACATGGCCAAATGTTGGCCAGCTTCTAAACAGGGCTCCCCTAAATCCAGTTATCAATCAATGTTTTTCAACCTTAGCAGCTTTAAGATGTATGGATTTCAACACCCAGGATTCCCCAGGGTGTCAACTCCAAGAATTCCTCAATCATCATGTCCATAATGTAATTCTACTTTTGGAGGCAGGTCTGCTGACAATTGAGACAAGGCCATGGCTAAACATTTTCCAATATTGCCCAAAAATTAATTGAATGATTCAATCCAAGGTTTAACATTTTTTTATCTTGCTAGTCAGACTTCACCTAGAAACATCAAACGGGAGACAAGAGTTCAGAAAATGGGCTTTGCACCAAAGGCACTATTGCTACTGAGACAAAACCAGAGAATGGCAATTTTGCTGTACAATAGCAAACCAAATATAGGAAAGTGCCAGCTGGAATACAATTGAAACACAGCAAGTTCCACTTAAAAGCAGTCTGATATCTTAACCAGCTTATAGTTAATAAACCTCACGGGGCCTTTACTCTTCTGTGCTTTGGCACCCGGTTGTCAACTACATTTGAGTGCAAGTTTTAGAAGAATGGCCGTGCTAAAAGGATTTGTCACTCTCAGTCTAGGAACCTTGAATCACTGGCCCATATGTTTCTGTGCTGTAGAGATAAGCCTAGCCAGCTCTTAACATCCATTCAGCCATTCCCTGGATGACCATATGCAAATCTCCTTTTGGTAGTCCAAGGTCTCAAGACAATTCAAGCCATTGCTAAGTTTGCATTTGCAGCCTGCTAAATTTATGCTTTATTAATAGCAAGTTAATTTTGGGTTAATTTTAGGTTATATAATGTAGATCGGGTATTGTGTAGCATTTCGGTGTGCCCCATTGCTCTTATTCTACTGTATCTGGTTCGTGTCTTTCTGTTCATTTTCTTATTTTACCGTATTTTACCATCTTGTTTTAATTCTGATACATTTGGTGTGCTTATGATCTGTCATCATTCCAAATAATTATCAATGTGTGCCCAATCATAATAAAGAGAAACTTAATTATTATATAATTTAGTGCAGTGAATACATAGTGAATTTCCTGATAGAACTACAAATCTTGTATGTACTTGATAAATATTTTTCTGATTTGTAATTACATTCATAATCTAGATAATGCTGCTGTCATTATATTTATGAGTTAATCCAATTGTATTATTCATTGATCCAATAGCAACAATAACAATAATAATTTTGAAAGCTGTTAAGAAAGGAGAGGAGCTCTGATGCTGCCCATCCAGAATTAGCCTCTGGATGGCTAGTTGGTTAGTTAGTTAGTCACATGTAATAATGCATTTTCTATTTCAATTATACCAAGTTATAAATCTGGGTCAACGCTTGCAATTCAACATATAACATTTCAGGGAAATCATGGTGTCCCTTTTGGCAATATATAGGCATTCATTACTCAAGATCTTATTCATTGTATTTTTTAAAAAAATCAGTCACTGATATTCATTCATTCATTCATTCATTCATTCATTCATTCATTCATTCATTCATTCATTCATTCATTCATTCATTCATTCACTTATTCAATTTCTACAGTCACCCAACTCAACCAAATGACTGTGAGTGTAAGACAAAGAGCCAAAGTTATATTCAATTAAAATCAGAATTTCAAGATGAAGAACATGCTTCTCAATCTTGTTTCTGTACTTTGTGCATAAAATTAGACAATTTTTAATTTTGTTGGGGTTTAGAGAAGAACAAGGAAACATAAAGATGTTCTATAATGATTAAATATGCTACAGTGAAGATTCAAAGTTCATGCTCTTTTCAGCTACTGGAACAAATATATAATTGTACAAATTAATAAGCTAATAATAATAAAAATGTTTGGCAGCAACTCTTTACACCTATGACCACTAGAGTGAATGGCGAAGATAGATGAGAAGAAGGAACATTATCATTTCTGTATCTGTTTCTTATCTGGACTAAATAAATCTTTAAGTGATAAAAGGAAAATTCCTCCCTGCTTCTCTCTTTGTCAACATGCCTTGCGAAGGCTTGTCTGTCCCAATCAATTTCTTAATAGATTTCATAAACCGAATAAATACATTTCAAATATAAGGACCATCTGTTAGCATTCAATTATAGCTGGGCTAATACTAAGCTCAGCATCCAAGACAACTGTATTACAAGCCTATTCTTTCCAATTTAATTAGTTTTGTTCTTTTCTTTTATGCAGGAAGTGAGCTGTCATAGTCTGTGGAAGCCAAAAATTAGGAGATGCTTTAAATATTCTTCGTTAGTGTAGAAAGGTGCAACCAGACTCCTAATTTTCAATATTCTTTCAATACTCTGTGTATGAACTGGAGCACATCCTTTGACAAAGACTCTTGCTGAAGTCAAATCCCCAATGAGTAGTAGTAGTAGTAATAGCAGCTGTTGTATTAATACTATTTATAAGTTTTCATGTTTTCACAAACTTCATAAAAAAGCAGAATTAAACTAAATTTGTTGTGATATCATATTTAATGAATCATATTTTTAAAAAAGTTTCATTTTATGAAATATTTTTAAAAATGAATAAAGGACCAATATGCTAACTAGCTTTCAGCTGATGAATTATATTGAATTGTGTATTCATCAAGCAAACCTATTTCTAAGTATTCCATCACTAACAGAGACCAGCAAGATGAAATAATTCTTGAATAGTGTTTATTGTTCTTCCTAAGTTTGGGGTTTGTTTCTAGTAAAACAGTAATACAACAATTCTTCTATTGTAAATAACGACAGGAAATAAATCTGGAGCTGTTTTTTAAAAAATCTAATATGGACGTAGTAGAAAGCTAGAGGAACCTAATATATAGGAATAGGATATAGACACAAAATTCAGATTTCTTGACATGAAAAACCAATGGGAATGAGAGAGAAATGTGGGAAAGAATCAGGACCTAGTTTCACCCTCCAATGTTGAAGGATACCATCCAACACTGAAGTAGGAACTATAATATTGTTTTTTATTCTTGGATGCTTTTTCCCTCAGAACTTTATACAAAAATGGGTTTTCTAAACCACCTAGATATAACAGATGCTTTACCCTAAAGGCTTTGCCTTTGATCTGAATATCAATTTTGTCATCAAATGCCTGGCACATAATCAGTGCGGGAGAAGAAGCACTTAAATAATAAGTGAAGAGTTGAGTACTATAAAAGACCGCCAGGTTCATCATGAAATGTGGAAAGTGATTATTACTAGAGATTTTCACTTAATTTTTTTAATGAGGTGGCTTAACTTGTAACTGAATAATAACACAAAAGGATGCTTAGGTTTAGGAATAGAAAAGAAGGAATTTCGGGAGGGGGGGGAATGAGGGACCCAACCTATAAATTGTGAGATCTCAAATGCTTTCAAATGCACATGTTACAACTGAGATCCACCAAAGGATTCATTATTTATTTTATCTCAATATTAGAACATGTTCACTCACTGGGAACATACTCATTGGAATGGTATGTTTTAAGAACTCAGGGTTTTGTTTTTTATTGTGAAATATAACGGGCAAAATATCATAATAAATATATTATAATAATAGGTCTGGATTGATTATAAAAAGGTGTTTGATTCATTACCACAAAATTGGATCATTAAATGTTTGGAAACAACTGGTATCAGTAAAAATATTAGTGTGTTTATGGAAAAAATAATGAAGCCGTGGAAGACAGAACTGGGGGTTGGAAATGAAAAATATGGGCTTGTCAACATTAGAAGTGGCATCTTCCAGGGCAACCCATTATCATCCTTATTATTTGTCATTGCTATGATCCATTTTCAGTGATTTTGAAGAAAACAAATCTTGGCTATCAAACAGCAAAAAAGACTAACAAAATCTCATATTTGCTTTACATGGATTATCTGAAACTTTATGGAAAACCAGTCATTGAAATCCAATAATTGACAAACACTGTAAATATTTTTAGCACAGATGTAGAAATGGAATTTGACCTAGAGAAATATGCTACGGTAATAATAAATCTGGACATTAAAAAAATTAAAAATGCAAAGAGTACATCCAAAGTATGAGAAAATTGTTAAAGACCAAATTGAATGGTGTTTCAACCATTCAGCCATCAACCATTCAGCCATCAACATCTGGGCTATACCAGTGACCTGATACATTGCTTGAATTATTAACTGGACCCAAGCTGAACTAGACAATTTAGACTGAAAGAAAAAAATGACCATTCAGTATTACACCCAAATAGTTGAAATTGATAGATTATATCTGATATCTGATAGATTATATATCTGATTATGTCACATATTCTGAAGAAATGGAGGCAGAGATGTACTTCAAGTCAAACTGTTGAAGAAGAAAGAGCATGCATTGCCTGATTATGTAAAAGTCAATCAAGAACACGCATTAATGCAAATTAAAAATGAGAACTTACTGAATGTAAGGGAAACAATACATGAACATCAAAATAATATAATTAAAATCATGAATAGAATGCTGGCAAGTAAAAGCATTGTATGATCAATTTCTATAAAAGATTGAAGGGAAAGTGATTAAAGATAAAATCTAGCAATGGGTTAAACTGGAACATTAAGAAATATTTTTAGCTGCTCAAGAGCAAGCTATTTGAACTAATGCAATCAAGGCCAAAATTGAATAACATGATTCAAAGTACAGATTGTGCAAAGAAGCAGAAGAAAAAGTAAGAACATATACTCATTTCAGGTAGGAAGATTGCACAAATTGACTATAAACAATGATAAAATCCAGTCACAAAATGATTAACTGGAACATCTTAAAAATTATCATGTGCCAGTAATGAAAAATTGATGGAAACTTAGCGTTGAAGTAGTCAAAAATGAGCATGTTAAAATATTGTCGGATTTCCAAGTTCAAACAGATAAAGTCTTGGTACATAACACACAAGATTTAACTTTTAAAAGAAGAAAGTGTGGTTAATTGATGTGGCAACACTAGGGGATGGAATAGAAATCAAAGAATTTGAGAAGATCACAAAGTATCAAGATCTAAAAATCGAAGTTGAAAGATTTATGAGATAAACTGGACATGGTGGTCCCAGTAGTTATTGGACAAAATGTGTTGGATGGCACTTAGAAAATCTGCACAAGAAGAAACATGCCAGTGGTTTGGAGAGTGGCATCAAGCTGGCCACGCCCATCCAGTTGGCCACACCCACTCAGTCAGCCACACCCACCTGCCCCCTGAGGTCAATCATAGCTCTGATGCAGCCCTCAATGAAATTGAGTTTGACTCCCCTGCACTACAACATCCCAGAACTCATTCATTCATATATTATAATAATCAGCAACAAAAGCTTAACCATTCATCATGACATGTTTCTTGAAGCTCTGGAACTCAAGAATGTTTATATCCAAATCAATAAGAATTGTACTGTATTGTAATAGCACAATCCTAATCATATTTAATGAAAAGAAAGTTTGTTGAAGTCAAGGATGCATGGTTAGGATCTGAGGTTTAAGTATAAAAGGAAGGAAATTTATGAAAGCTTGGCAAATCGGTTTAAATTTTCTTTCCATTATCTGCCCTTATCTTCCAGAAAAAGTCAATATAAGCAAGGAAATGAAAATTTTAAAATGGAAACAAAAGAATGGCATCATTCAAGAACATTTCTGACACTACAAATCCTTAAAAGGAGCTTATATCTATGCAAAGTTATATAAAGAAATATAGTCTGTCCAATATATAAGAGTAAATTATATCTTTCAAAGGAGTGGAAAGGCCAAGGAAATGAACAAAAACCCTTTCATCATTATTCCTTTACGGTAATATATCTCCATGTTCTCTTTTAGTTATGACAGAGGTCGAGTTAATTAAAATGCATTTTAGGCCATCCGACATGAAATAAAACATAAAGCAGTAAAAGTCTCTGTCATATTAAACACATAAAACATAATGATCATGAGTAGCAGGAGAAGTCCATTTGGAGATGTCATACGCCAAATTAGATGCATTTATTGACTGCTTTTGTAAATTCTAGTGCAACTAAACCCAACTGAGTCTTTCAGATTTTGCTGAAATATAACTCATATCAGACACAACTAGCATGGCCATAAAAGATAAGGATTCAGGGAATAGTCATTCAAAAACATTTTCAGAGATATCAGAGTTCAGAGATAACTGAAGAAAAATGAGAGATGAGAAATATTTTCCACATCTCTGCATTAACATGTGGCAGTTGCAGCTGCCTACAGCAGCCCAACACACTAGTCACATGGAGTGAATAAATTTTATTTCTGTATTTCATCTCTAAATCTCTACGTTATAATATAGATATCTGCAGCAGTAAAAGTAACACTTATGAGAGGAGAAAAATTAGCAATTTAGGTGAAGAATTTCAGCAGAGCATGCCAGATTTTGTACATTTTCCATAACATCCAACAAAACTTTCTGAAAAACGGACATAACACAAAAAGAAGAATGTATTTACAAATGAGTATGAATGGAGAAATAATCTTAAATGGCATATTATGCAGTGAACAAACACTGACATTTGTAATCTCCTGAAGCAATGAACACCAACATTTAGATAATATTGATCTATCATGTGGAAATCTATGCTGCACATTTTAATTTTACTTTGAGTTCGCTAAGCAATATTTCCCAATAGCTTTTTAAAAGAACGTACTATATAAATCACTATATTATGCATTATGGTTTTTGAACAACACAATATGGCATACCATCTGTGTTGCACTAACAGGACAAATGTAACTGACCATGCATATATATTTATTTCACCATTATTAGGGGCTGATCATGCATGTTGCAGGAAGAAACAATGACCAGAATAGATTAAAAAATGGCACGCTAATATGCTTCTGAACTATATATACTGCAGGGACTTAGAATATGGCTCAGTGAATGCTGTTACTGTCAAAAACCCATTTGCTTCTTGCTAGGTCTTTCTGAAAGATAAATGTCTCGATTTCCCTAAGGAAATGTTATTCATAAATACCAAGATAAGGTTTTGAAAACTTCCACAAATTTCCTTTGAAGCAACAAAACTTAATGAATTGAGTAAACGGTATATCTACTGAAGTACTGCACCAATATACGTAACAAAAATTCAAAGAATTGAAGGCAAATTAAAAAATCAAAAGGAACATCTTTCCGACAATATTGTGCAGTCCATAAGCTTTTCCCTCTCGAGGTAGATAAGCTTAGATTGCAGCTAAGTAGAAAAAGAAATCTAACATTTTTTCTTTTGATAATTATATGTTTGATCTGCACAGCTATTCTTTCTTTCCAAAATACTGTAGCCTTATCATGTAGAAATAAGCAAATCCTATTGATTTCAATGAGGGCTACAAGGTATAGATACTCAGAATTTTTACCATCAGCATCTTTTCGAAATTGTAAAAAATTGTCTTCTAATTTTTCCAGATGGACCATCCTTTCCCTTTCTCATTAGTATTGTCCTCCTTGTCTTAACACAGGCACGAGAGGGTTATTAAACTTTGAAGTAAGTGCTGCCTCTTATCTCCAGCCCCTTGCATTATTTCACATGCACACAAAAGTTCCTGCAAATATTTCTTTAAGGCATAGCAGAACCTGGTTCAGAAACACATGGCTTTCCACACATCAACTAGACTCAGCAGAGTTCAGGTCTTCCGAGAGAATAATTCATGCATCTGGATGCTCAGAGGTTAAAGAAAATCAGTAACACAGATAAAAGGCATGGTTTTTACCCTGTGACTGCCTATAAACTAAGCTTTTTTAGCTCCATCGCTTGAAAGATACGACACTTAACAGGTCAAAGTGCTATTTATAACCGACAAGGGAAAAGCTGGCCCTAAAACAAGAATTTCCACGTTAATCTAGGGTTTCATTGAGGAGAGACGAAGAGGCAGTGAAATAATGGAATTCCACTTTGATCTAGGATTTAATCCCGGTGGGTTTCATTGGCTATAAATGGAATGTCAGCTGTGTCAGGGAATTGCCTGTGTCATGTTCCCAGGAAAAAGAGCTCTCTGGAATCTGCCGGAGGCTGATAATGACATTGATGCTAATCTGGAAGAAGTATATGCAACATCTTGCACAAGCAGTTATACTCAACCCACTCCTTAAGTTGGGAGTATTGGAATAAAGCTGCCTTATGCAATAAAATAATAACATGGAATTGGAAAGGCCTGCTTTTCTCCAGTCCCCCCACCATCCTGATTATATTCAATGGCAAGAGGAGAAGCTTTCTGTATTTAATAGGGACTCTTTAGGTTATTTTACTTGCTACATAGACATATTTTGCCAGCAGCACATGCAAAAGAGGATCTGGCAACGGCTTGCCTGGAAAAGAAAAAAAAAACCACACACACAAGAAAAGGTTTTATATAACACTGTGCCGAGATACCAATTCCAGAGACACACAAATCAGTATGGAAACTAACCTTACAGGCATGCTCCAGCTTTCCTTGATTGCTTTACCTGGTGATAGTATCAGTCCACGCATTTGCGGTATGCTTCATCCTAGAACCTGTCGGCTGTTTGTAGCAGACAGATTGCAATTTGGAGTTGCTGGGTTTGGTTTTTTTTGGTTGGGACGTTTTACGCCATTTACCTCATTTTGTCATTTTGAAAAATCAATTCAAAAGGTCCACTCTATCCCTGACTGCTCCAGGTGCTATATTTTTTTTAATCCTCCAAATAGTTGAGAGGGTGATTCGGCAAGCCAGTCTGAGAAAGCATGGAGAGGAGGAGAGAAGAAAAGGAGGAAAAGATGAGACAGGGCTGAGAATCAACTGTGCAGGGTTTTCTTTTCTCTTTTTTTCTGTTTGGGTTTTTTTTTTTTTTTTAAAGAAAAATCTGCTCACCCTGCAAACACAGTCTTAACAAGGAAGAACCAGGCCAGGTGAACTAAGGAAGGATCTAGAAGGGAATTTTCACAAGAAGGTTGCAGTAGCCCGGTGATGCCCCCGCGATCCTTGCTTTTCTTCCTCCTGGGAAAATGAGCTCATTGTAAGCATCCAAGCCCCAGCCCCTCAGCCATTGCAGTGACACTGCAGCTAGGCATCAGCCTCTAGGCACGTCATCGGAGGAGCTCACTTCGAAAAGTCGGCCCTCCCTTTTGGGAGCAAAACGCCACTTTGAAGGAGGGCATTGCGCACCGAGCAACAAGCTCTCGGCAACCACGCAGTTGTTCGCTGGCTGGCTTGCTTAGAAAAAAGGCAGCATTATTCTTCTCCCAGAATCCTGGGCAGGGGCCTTGGGAAATGCTTAGGAGTGGAAGGTCATCCCTCCATCTGTTGGGGCAGGATTCCAGGTTTCAGCTTGTTTCAACCGAAGAGCAAAGCAAAGCGAAGCAAAGGCAGCGCTGATGTTGCACGCAAAACCTCACCGATAGTTCTGCTCCTCGGAGCCTACTTGGAAATGCTCGAAGGTGGAATAAGCCTCGTGGTTTTCCCAGTCTTGGAGCACGATCCGGAGAGAGTAGCGGTTCTGGGCGGTGAGCAAATGGATGACGTGGTTGCCTAACCAATACTCTCCAGATGGGGACCCAAAGCCCTGTCAGGAAGCAAGAGAAAACACTGAAAAAATAAAATATACACAATATTTTTCTTTCTTTCTTTCTTTCTTTCTTTCTTTCTTTCTTTCTTTCTTTCTTTCTTTCTTTCTTTCTTTCTTT
>JANHFK010005159.1:117549-128952 GCA_036250565.1 Sibynophis collaris | reverse complement strand
ATGAATTTGGTGGTCCGCGGGATTTAAAATTATGAACTTGGTGGTCCCTGAGGTCCAAAAGGTTGGGGACCCCTGTTTTAAAGTGTATTCCTGAAGACAGAGCCTGTCAGTCATGAGTTGCTTTGGGTGCCTTTTTGGCCCCATAAAAATACTTTAAATAAATTAACAAAAAGAGGGAGCCCAGATAAACTACTCTTTGCATTCCAAAGCTTGTGAGTAAAAGCATAGTTTTAATCACACAACCACTATAAACAGTCGTGGTGATGTACCTGACCACTTATCTGCCATTGGGCAAGATACTTATCCATGGTTAATTGAACTATGGTGAAAGTTAATTGAGTGCAGTGGGATTGCTCAACACCTGGAACCATAAAATAACCACAGGGATTGAATTTCCACAGTGCATTAGTCTTAAAGGTGATTAGCTGGATTGTGGTTCAGTGTGTTTTGCAAACACAGTCACGAAAAGAGAGATATTCTGGATTAGAGAACTGGACCAGACGAAACTATTTATATATTAAATTTACATGTAAATTACTGGTAAAATGCATTTAAAGTCAAAACAGGATTATTTTGTAATGGGACTGATAATTGTGAAGGGAAAGCTTAAGCCTTTTCTATGTAGTTATTAGTGCTGATGACATTAGGCGTTAGCTACTCTCAATTGACACGATGAGGGATTCCAGGAAAAATTAAATACTAGTTTTTAAAACATTTTTTGTTTGCATTTTGGACGACTGTTTATAAAAGAAATAAGCAAGTATTAAACCATTTGTGGCATTTGATCACTCAGACTCAGACATAGGTTGAACCCACTAAAAATTTTGGGAAGAAGCTACTGCTTTTTCACAAAACCAGAATTGCTGGTTCCATTTTTACCTTGGGAAGATGTCCCTTTTAAAAAAATTCTGTCCCTTTTACCAAAGTGCACCAGAATGCTTAACATACTTATTCCTATTTCTGTTCTTATCACAATAAAGAGGCAGGCTAGATTGCAGAATCTTAAGTAGCCTTGTAAACTTTATTGGGATTTGAAGTTATCTTTCCATGGTCTTGATAAAACATGAATCAGTAAGTTTTGTTCTTGGTTGGTTATTCTCACTTTTCCACTCCCAAAGCCCACCACGTTCCCAGACACCTCAGGATGTTCACAGAACTTCAGAAGTGGAGAGTCGTGCCAGCGGAGAAAAAAATAGTTCTCAGGTAAAATCTATCTGCTTACGAAGACAATCAAATAAAAATTGATTTTTGTGTGTGTGTATAGTGTTTTTCTTTGATAAGAAAAACCCTTCTTCTTGGGAGATTGTATTTTCTGCAGAGTCTCATTTATAGCTGGGAAATGTGCTTTGTAGTTTTTTAGCAGACCCATTTCAGTTTTGGCATACGGTTTGGAAAATCACTGCATGAATGACACAGTCATATTGGAAACTATCTACATACTAATGCTACTTGAAGGAAAATGCAGCTGCTGGAGCTTTATTTGTTCCAAGCATGTAACTCCGGCTAAGTAAAATTTGCTTTTGATACTCTGAGCTTCTCTGCAGTATTTCTGTTCTCTCTTGTCAAGATCCAGTCTTATGCAACCTCAGACTTGGTTGAGTTAGCTTGGCTTGATTTGAATATTATAGAGCAGTAGAGTACTGTCAGATTGTGAAAGCTGGCTTCCAAATTCCTGATGATTTAACAGAAAATGTGAGCTCATTGTATGGATGAGTGGCAGTACAGAGAGGGTCTTTACTGGGCAGTTACTCTCTTCATTGAGAGTGAAATGAGCAGTTATGAAAAATAGAGAGATAGATCAGAGAAAGATAGATAATAGATAGATGATAAATAATAGATACATGATAGATAAATGATAGACAATAGAATATAGATAGATGAAAGAAAGGTAGATGATAGATGATATAGAAAGATACGGATGGATGGACGGATGGATGAATCCATGTGGCACTCCCATTATTATCTATTTGCAGCTTCTCAAGCTGCATCTCTTCTGAGACTTTGTGCCTCTTTAATATCTCCTTCACTCAACCTGTGTACTTGGACTTGCATTACTACTATGAAACTTCAGGAAAAGCCACAATGCCTTTAAGGAGCAGCCAAATGGTACAGTGAGGTTGCCCACCCTGGATTCAAAGTCCTCTTGTCCACTTCCTTACCTCTATTCTGAAAATGGACCCAGGTCCCTTCATTGTTCCTATCTTCCTTTTAGTCTGAAGAAGATTTTCTGGAAAGAAGGAAAGAAGTTGAACGGCTTCTGAAGAAAAATTCAGATTGGATGTGGGACTGGTCGAGTAGGCCTGAGAATATTCCCCCCAAGTGAGTGAACATTGCAGATTTGTTTATTTCCATCATTATAAATATATAAATGGGATCACAAACAATTATGGATAAAAAATGTTTTTGTCTTCTCATAAACCAGGGAATTTCTCTTTAAACACCCTAAGCGCGCAGGTACACTCAGCATGAGAAACACAAGCGTCATGAAGAAGGGAGGCATATTTTCTGCAGAATTCTTGAAGATTTTCTTGCCATCTCTGTTGCTCTCCCATCTGCTCGCCATTGGATTAGGGTAAGGATTCATTTAGATCATCTATTCTGACAGCCAGAAATCTAATGGGCTGCATCAACAAGATCTGGACTCCTCATAGTACTATCAGAGAGAGGGAGAGACCACTGCTCACTAGCGCAACACTTCCTTAGATGCAAAAGGTGTGGTATTCACTCCCTGACCATTCCAGGTAGGATTGAAAAAGATGCTGTTCACAATACTGGAAAGCTCGAGGCTGGGTTCACAAATGCCAAGATGTCATTTGGGAGCTCAGTCACTAAGATTTTGTAATTTACAGAATGAAAATTACGGAAGTTTACAGAAATTTACCAAAAGAGGGAATCCAGTTTAGACCATTGATGGTAATCCAGTTGTTGCTGAAATGCAACTTCAAGCATCCACAGGGAGCCAAGTTAATGATGAAGGATGCTGGGAATTGTAGTCTACATCTGAATGGCATCAGGTGCCTGCTTCTGAGAAGACCACATATTGGTCTTATAATTTTGCAGCATATTGCTCTCTGCTTTTTTAAAAAGTATTTTATAAAACACTCTGCTTTTATAAATGTTAATGTGCCAGTAAATATTTAGCTGACAGCTAATCCATACCCTACTTTGCATATGTAGTCCATATGTACACATAGCCTTAAGTCCTAAGAATCTAACTACATTTTAGCTTCAAGTGTGGTGAGAATCCACTCAGAGTCTTTCTCGTGACTCAGATATCAATCACATCATTTTCTGCATTGTACAACTTCACAAGTATGCATGCTATTGTTTATAAGACCAATCGTTGGGGTTTTTTTTTGGTTATGTTGTACACTGTTGCAGTGGTTGTTACTCATACATTCACAGGTTTATGAAACAATGAAATTTGTTCATAATTAAACTACAGGTTTATGGAATGATCCTGTGATAGATAGATTATAGAAATGAATGTGGAAAACATGTTTCAATACAGGTAATCCTCGACTTACAACTATAATTGCACCTGGAATTATAGTTGTAAGTCATGCTGGTCGTTGAGTGGGTCACCATGTGACCATGCCTGATTTTATGATCTTCTTTGCTGTGGTTTTTAACGGACATCACAATTGCTAACACATGCAATGGTTGTTAAGCAAATGTGATGGTAATTAAGCAAATCCATTGTATCGAAGGGACATTTTTTGCTGGAAATCGAAAGAAATGCTGGTTTCTGCCAAAAACTATACATTGAAAGGATGTGACCACTAGACACTGCAAATGGCTGTAAATGCAGGCTGGGAGCCAAGCATCCAAAATGGGGTCATGTGACTGCAGCCATCAGAACTTCCAAACTGAGTCATGTGTACCTTTTGGGGGATCTATCATACCTTCGAATGATCACTAAGTGATCAGTCGTAAGTCAAGGATTACCTTTAGTATCATCTGGACTGATATGGATTTTTATGCTTCTAATGTAAGTCAAGAAAAATTGTGAACAATTACATTTGAAAATAACATCTAGAATCTGGGAATGCCAGCTGGGCAATTCTGACAGTTGTAATCCACACATCTTAAAAGTTACCAAAATTGAAAAAAACACTGATGTAGTCCATTTTTGAGTGATTTGTGTCTATAACTGACTTACATTCATGAGAAAAGAGGTGAGGTTGAAAATGCAACTGCAGTTCAAATTCAGCAGAATTCTTACTGGATGTTTTTGTGTTTCAGGATTTATATTGGAAAACGGTTGACAATCACAGCTTCCAGCAGCTCCTTGTAAAAACAAATGAATTCATCTCTTTTGCCAATCATGACAAACTTCATCCAGGCATTATAAAGTGATGAACCGAACAGAAAAAACTTCCAAATGTATAATCATAATAGGGCAATATATGTTTTATTGCGTAAAGGGCTCTTGCAAAAGGAAAGGAAGAATACCCAACTACCCAACTGCTCTTATATATAAATTCCTATTTGCATGATTTAATATAGTGTAGCTTAGATCAGGAGTGGGAAACCAGAACTTTCAGGAAGCTCCAACTTTGGGCCAGTAGCAAAGGATATTGGGAAATGATGTTCAGCATTTGTAGTGGCCCACATTTCATTATCCCTGCTTGAAGATTTTTCTTTGTTGCTATTATTGCAGGAATGAACAGTGTAGCAAAAAAACCCAAAACAAAACAAAAAATATTCTGTGAATATCTGGGAAGGAATTAATGTACGATTTGTTTTTGTCCAGTTGTGAAAAAGACACCACTGTTATTTTTTTTTTTAAAGAAAGCTGTGGTCAACAAAAGTAGAACGGCCTTACATTTCTTAAGAGTACAATTTTGCTCCTTGAGATGAAATGAATTACTGAGACGCTTTGAAATATAATCACGAATCAGTGCAGAGTGTTTTGATATGTGTATATGTCTTAATATGGAACCCTTTCTTTCTGTTTCCAGCGAAAGTTTGTATGCAGCTGTTGGGACAATGGTTTAGTAAATACATAATCTGATTTTTCTCAAAGTCAGCCCAAAATTGTGTGGTTAGAAAACTTGTAAGAAAGAAAGCCCCAAGAAATTACTTCCAAGAAGTTCCCTGTGGGAAAATAGCATTAGCCATTCCATTTTCCTCTCTTGGCTGATGAACAGAAATCTCTCACCTCTGACTTGCAAGGCATTGCCTAATGTCTTAAGTCATCACCGATGAGTCATAGAAGGATAGCTGGGTCTGCCTTTTTAATCACAAATGCTGTAGCTGTTAGCCATTGGTCTGGTCTGTGTGAATACATAGGAATTTACTCAGGGTGAATGATGGCAGTTACCGAAGAAATAGCCATTTGTCAGGTGCTGCTTTGCCGTTTTACCTTTTCCATGTTGGTTTTTTTTTTCTTTCTTTCTGCTGTAGATGCGCAAGGAGCCGGGGATAGAGAGAGAGAGAGAGAGCATGGCTTTTTTTCCGTCCCTGCATATTGCTGTGTTTTTATTCTAGATGTGCAGCAGGCCACATCCCTGTTATATAGAATGGAAACACAATGAGCATAATGACACGGCATAGATGTCTGACGTTATTCACACATTCTTTCCACATGTTCAACATTGAATCATAGTATCTGGCTTTATAAAGTTAAAGAAGGTTCATTTCTAATCTGAAAAATGTCTTCTATGATTTCCCTGTTCTATTCATAAGGAGGGTTTGCAAAGTATGAGTGGTGGTGTGGGCCAGCCAGGCTTCCCCATTCCTTGCGGGCTACAAAAATCGAGGACTAAATGAACAGGGCCTATGCTAAGTTCTGGACATTGTTTCAATAATCCCTAAAAGAAAATGATATTTTAAGGGAAGATATCCTTATGCTGAAAGCTATGAGCAAAGGCCACAATTAAACCTGCAAGCTCAGCATTGAGCTAGCATAGTTTTAAGGCCTCTTGTTATACATTTTTAGTTACCTGTCTTCTAGCCTAGTAAGGCTTGAGATCTACTCGTACATAAATGAAAACAATGCTTTGTAGCCTCTTACTTTTATTTAAAGGTCTTATTGTTCATCGGTTACAATAAAGGATGAGAATTCACTTAGGATTTAACACAATGTATAAACCAGACAGTACAACTTGTTCAATAAAGTGTCATTAAAAAAAAATTGCCTTAGCTTTATGTAGGAAGGCACCCTCTGGGTTACAGCATGCATAGCATTGGAAAGAGGCAGGCTTGATTAAGTATTTTCATAGCTAGTCTTTCAGGAGGTCTTAATTTAAACCTTCCTGCAGCAAAGTGTGGGAGGGGGTAGAATATCAGTTAAAAAATCAAGATGGCAGCTGCTTTGTTACCCATGAAAGCAAAACCCTGCCCCCTTTTATCTGTGCTGGGTTAAGGAGGTGGGATTTCAGTCATGCAATGGCAGCTGCTGTATTTTTTATTTTATTTTTTTTGACTCCCTGAATATTCCGCCATTATAAACTCCCTAATTAAAGTTTGTTTTGCTCTTTTTTTGGGGGGGGGAGATGCCTGGAAGGGGCATGATTAGGATCTACCTATATTGTCTTTCTGTAGTATCGGTATACATTTTTTTTCTTGCACCAATTTTGATCTTATTTGGCACATGATTTATTTTATGCTTGAGTTAGAACTGGAATGATAACTGATAGTGTGTTCCTCAGATCATCCTATTTCAATGCTTCTCAACTTTGGCAACTTGAAATGTGTGTACTTCAATTTCCAGAATGCTTGGCTGGCTGGGGAATTCTGGGAAATGAAGTCCACATATCTTTCACAAGCTTGCATCATTTGCAGTAAATGCTATTTGATCGACTGAATAACTTGGCTTTATTTTATCGTTAATATAGTTGATATTTATTTATACAGGTGGCAGCACCCCAGGTTTTAAAAGGTTTGTCTTGAACAGATTCTTTATTTACTTCGATTGGAAAAAAAGACACAGAGGCTGAAATAGATAGCAACTGTGTAGATGGGTTGACTTAATGAGTTCAGAGACCAGTTGGTTATTTTTAAGACCATAGTTTAGTAGACCATTATCTTGGTGATTGCAAATTAAACAAAAACACCATCATCTGAAGAGAAAAACTTGGTTCTTTTTAATCTTCATTTACTGGAAGCCGTCATAGACTTATGAAATAGGGATTTGCCTTGATCTAGTAAACTAGCCAATATTCAAAAATTGCTTGTTCTTCAATTAGCTACCATATGATCATATTTGTATTGCTGATTTCACTTTTTTTTAATGAATCAAAGCGTGTACAATAGTTGTATGACAATGTCACTACTGGCTATCATGTCAGATAAATGGTGAGTGTATAAAATGGTTATTTTCCAGCTTTTTATCAAACCAGTAAGCTGTGAAATAGTGCATCAAATGTCCATGTTTTTGTTGCTATTGTGCTAAAACAATAAAGGGAGTGAGCAAACTTCTATGTTGCTTTTGAATTCTCTAGTGCACTAATGTATGATGAAACTAAATAAATGTTATTCTGGGGTTATTTTCAAATGTCTTCTTTGGATATTGAAGTCAGATGTGCCTACCTTAGAAAATAAAGGGCTGAAGCATAAGCAAACAAATATATCCATTTTGAATTTTTGGAGTTTTTAATGTACTTATATTATTGCCTGACAAGAGACTGCCCTATGTCAAGTTAGCTGCAGCCTGTAATAAAATCCTCTAAGCAAACAAAAGACGTTTGTTGCATCTCTCACCAGATACTTTTTCCATGTTTTCCCTAGTAAGCAGAATACACATCTAAAGTCCTGATTTTTCTCTCTAAAAACATATATAGCCCTATAGTTTTATTTGTATTTATTAAGTATGCCACCTATCTCACTGGTAAAGTGATGGTGGGGGTTGATGGTAAGAGTATGATATTTTACTTAATAGAGTATCCAATTCCTTATTTAATTTCTGGGAACATAAATTGAAACTTACAATGACAAGAAGCAATCACGAAGCAGCAGTCTCCATAGGCTATGAATATTCATGAGCAGAAAATGTATCATAAATGAGGAGCCAGATAGTTAAAATTAATCCAACCAGGCACGCAGAAGTCAGCAATACCTGCTCAGTTTTACGCACAATGTGAAAAAAGGCCTTTAAGAAAAAGATGGTTTCAACACAATAATAAATGCTTAATTTTCATCCATTGAACATCTTAAATACTAACGTCTATAGAAGAAAATGAGGGAGTCATTCAGACTGAAAATATTAACATCTCTGAAGTTTTGATGTGCTGATTTATAATTAACAATAGGATATAAACCATATCAACCTTGTAAATGTATGATCTTTGGTAGGATGGAATACATTTCATATGCATATTCACGTAAACATGTTAAAAATAGGATTTAAACAAGAAGAAAAAGTAGAACCTTTGTATTTCCATGCAAAATACAAATAAAAGCCAGGTCTAGAAAGAATCAAATTAACTTATTCTTGACCACTACCTGTTATCAACTAGCACAGTACTGCACAATGAATATTAAATATATATATTTCAAAGGCATTTAATGCAAATTTAGGGGGAAAAAACATTGAAAAGGTTTTAAAATACACAGTACAAATTCAGGTAAACATTTAAAATTTATTAAACTTTTTGATCAAAATAATAGAACAATTATATACAAACCCATTGTATTTGTTTTGCAGGAAGGCAGGGAGGGAACAAAGTCAATCTAATGGTTAAATGACCTATTGGTTCCACATTTCAAGATTTGCAAATAGTGTCACAACTGATATACAGTATATGATTTTTATTTTTAGATCCACCAAATTGGTGTTAGATTCCGAGGACGAGTGGCAATCCATGAACATTGACAGGATAGGATCAGAGACACATTCCTCTTGCCTACTCATACTTTTAATAATCATATTAAACCTTCATTTAATTTAGAGCATTAACAAATCACCCTATCTTATCTTCAGGAAGCTCAAAGGGCCTGAATTTTAAGGGGGATTTCATAGGCACATTCAGCAGTTAACTTTACAGAAAGTGAAAGATATGTAATTTATTAAACTTGTGCCCATTGCTATTTCTTAGGTTTACTCCCAGAGATGTTTACAGTGAAATACTGGGAGTTATTCCTACTTCTATGAAAAAAATATCATAAAAGAGATGTATTTTTCTTTGCCCCCATTCCTAGTGGAAACTTAGCTTTCTATAAATACATTTCCACATCAGCCTTAAGACAACCAGGTGTAGGTCTTCTGGTGTCACAGGCCCAGATTAAGAGTTGAAATATATCTAAATGTGCTCCTGTTTGGCATAATTAATTATAATAACATACAAGGTTGAGCTTCAGGGGCAATATGCTTGCATCGGCTTATGCCTAGTTTAGTATTTAAAAAAACGTCTTCTTGAAAACAAAGAACTAAGGGTAAAAAATGTAATGCACATTAATGTATGCACATTACCATTAATTGTAAAGCATATTTACTATTAACCAAAACAATGATTATTGAAGGTTCTGATGTACATGGCCCAGTGTGTTTAAGGCTACATGTAAGTAAACGGGCTGTTTTTCACATCACCTCTTTTGTGCATACCATATGATATCTTCTTTTAAACATAGAAAAGCAATACAAACTAGGGTAAAGACGACAGCTGGATACAAATTTCAATTTAGAGTTTGAAGCAGTAGGACATCACCCAAAACTGCTCATTTTGTATAATAAATATTTTTGGGGGACAAACTTCAAATCTTTCCATCAGGTATCTTGCACAATCTCAATACATGCAATAAAAAAGACTGAATACATACTTTCAGATTTAAAAACACTTTTTTATAGTTTGTTATTTTTATTAAGTGGTTTACACCAGGTGGTGTGGTTATACAGTTGGTGAGTAAATATACATGAAAAACCTGTCTACACACCCGACTCTAGACTTACCTATTTGCTCAAAGGTAGAAACACCTAAAGCTTAGATGAAGGCCAGAGAAAGAATGTTTACAGGCATAAAGCACAAATATATGTTCCGAAAGGCCCAAATATTACAGCAGATAAAGAGCATGTGAGATAAAAATTACATTTTTATGACAATTTGTTTCTTGGGTGTTAGATTTTTGGTCTATCAACTGGAAAGGAAGGCTCAGACTTAAATAAATACATTTTTTGAATATTGACTTTTATTAAGTATTGTCCATCAATTCTGCTTCCAGTGGGCTTTCCTTGTTTACAAAAATCAATTCCATGTTCCCCCCTCACTGAAGGCAGAAATACACCACGAACTCAAGTCCAGGCCAGTTTCTCTCCTTTGCCTATAAAGGGAAATAAGTGCATCAATGTTCTTTACTGGAAGGACAACAAGGCCATCTCTGACAGATAAACAACAGAGCTTAACTATTCAAGACGACAATTCTGTCCTCAAATAAGCCGTCTTTAATTAATTTTGTCTTGGAATATATACAAGTTATTGGTTGCAGCTACAGCAATGATGTTCTCCGCTGGGTGCCATGCTGTATGAAGGATCTTCTTATTGAAGTCCAGACTGTCAACACTTATTTCATCTTTCTTTCGTTTGCCACCTGTACACACTTTCCGGGGTTTTAAGATGGCTCGAGGTTTGCTACTTTCCCTTGAGGCTTCTAATGTAATATCTCGCCGTGTGTTCCGATCAAACATCCTAAAGAAGTTGTTATAGGAGCCAGTCATAATGGCACTGTAGGAAAGAAAAAACAATGTTTTACTCTTTTGTTTCAGCTGGATGAAAATAATTGCTATAAAGGTCCACCTAGATAATCACCCAATTTCCCTTTCTTTGCTGTTCACTGTCAGATAACAAGAACCACAGGATTGACACTTTTTATCTTATTTTTAAACAAGTATTATATGTATATATGTGTGTGTGTGTATGTATGTATATACATACACATACATATACACACACATAATAGAACTCTTTAAATAAATTGTTAAAGCAATTACAAGAGAATCACAATACAAACTAAGAGAAAATAATACATCTACCTTTTATTTCATACTTATTTAATAGTCACTAATTTGCTAATGAATACACTATAATAATAGTGTACATACAAATATTTTGAGAGAATATCAAAATCCAGGAATGATAATGAAAATGTACCTGGCTATTGTAATGGATTGGACTTTATTAGGACTGACTAGCTAAATTATTCAACTAAGCATTATTCCACCTGTTCTAGAAGTGGATTGTTGACTCAAAGATCAGATTTGTAGATTGGTGTTATTCACGCATCATTTGTGTCACCAAATGTACAGCTGATGTCTGCCACTTTAAATATATACTATCAACAAAGCTAATTATGCTAATTACAAGTTTTTAAGAGCATTTTAGGGGCAGACATCAGGATTAGAAAGATTACCAACATTTACCTGTGTCTTGAGGTAGAATAAATTGAGGGTATCCTTTTCCCCGCCCC
>JANHFK010005156.1:41491-52352 GCA_036250565.1 Sibynophis collaris | reverse complement strand
CTCTGCACAGGTTTAGTAAAAGGGACGAAAAAAGAAGAACATATTTATTTTAATTAAAGACAAATACCAGGAAATAATGTGCAATTAAGAATCAATACGTGGTAGCTCTTCTTCATTGCAGTTTGCCACAGTTTGAGTCTACTGAGTATTAATTCACATACTGCAGTCGCACTGCTTTTGTTATCTGAATATGTACTCAGAAACATGTTGCCAAATCTTAAGTGAACTGTCTGTTTACACAGCAGGGAGCTAAATCCATGCCAAGATGTTTCTTCCCAGAGCTTTTTGGCACCTCCGTTACTTCAAGTATTTTGCTTCTTTGCCACTGTTGCTGATTAACTTTGCTCTTCTTTATACACATTATTTATTATTTTTGTATTATGCATTGTTTGTATATTCTCCTGTTTTTTAAAGTTACTATATAGTGTTTATTATTCAGGGTTTTTTCCCCCAAGTTTTCACTTATATTTAATCTTTTTTAAGCCCCCCCAAACCATTAAGGGAGTGGATGACATACCAACATTTTAAATAAAAGCATATTGAAGCAATCCATCTCCCCAGTCACTACAAAAGGCTTAGCATTCACAAACAAGATGCAAAAACATCCCAGCTTGTCTAATATGTTATCATTTTTAATAGTCAACTCAAGATTTACAAGCATGGTGGACAAGCTTTTGAGTTTCCAACAATTTTCCCTAGAGTAAAACTTTGAAAATTAAAAAACACATTCATTATTTTGGAAATTTATTGGTCTAATAATAATATTTCATTAAGGTTTTCCCCCTTGTGGTCCATCAGGCTGCGTTTTGTTTTGTTTGAATGTAGTTTTTAATTATAGTAGACTTGGACATCATGTAGACAGACAAAGCATTTTGTTCATTAATCAGAAGTATAAGAGTTGAGCACGAAGCACCCAGGTTTATAAATATTTATATCCTGAAATTATAATAATCTATAATTGATTTCTAATGCAATTTACAGCAAGTCAATTCAAAGATCATGCTGAATTATACTTTGTTGGAATATAAACAGGAAACCTTTCTTGCCAGCAAATTGTCTATATAATATTACCTGCCAATAGACCATAGAGTTCTTTCATTGGACCACTTTAATGTTTTGCTCTCTGATGTACTGAAAGGAATATATAACAATATTCCCTTTGTAAAGAAACTATACAGTTTCTTTATCTTAATGTCCTTCTGCTTTATTTTACCTTCCTCTCCAAACGTATCTCCAACTCTGCTATTCTAGTCCCACATCTAGTATTCTCTTTAGAGACTAAAATTGCAATTGCATACTCACTAATTTGGTAGTACGTTGTAAACAAATATCCACAATATGATACAAAATCCAAATAGAGATCTCTGTCTTTCGAGCTTTGAAATAGGATCTCCCTGGTACATACAGCGTCCTAAGTTATAATGTGTTTTATTTGTTTTTTGGCACAGCGTATGTGCAATCCTATCCACTGTAGTTTGTTCAATAAACCATAGTTTAATATGTTTAGTTCAATGATGAGAAAAGTAAAGTTCTACATTTAGGCAAGAAAAACTAAATGCACAGGTATAGAATAGGTGGTACCTGGCTCAATAGGAGTAACTGAGAGAGGGATCTTGGACTCCTGGTGGACAATCACTTAAATATGAGCCAGCAATGTGCTGCAGCTATCAAAAAAGCCAACACAGTCTTAGGCTGCATTAATAGAGGATTAGAATCAAGATCAAGTGATATGTTAATAGCACTTTATAAAGCTTTGTAAAATCACACTTGCAATACTGCATCCAGTTTTGGGCGCCATGATATAAAAAAGATGTTGGGACTCTAGAAAGAGTACACAGAAGAGCAACAAAGATTGGGGGATTGGGGGCTAAAACATATGAAGAATGGTTTCAGAATTTGTTTATGTCTAGTTTAATGAAAAGAAGGACTAGCAGTGTTAGATAGCAGTGTTCCAATATCTAAGGGGCTGCCATGTAGAAGAAGAGGGAGTTAACCTATTCTCCAAAGCACATGAAGGCAGGAAAAAAGCAGTGGATGGAAAATAATCAAGGAGAGAATCAACTTAGAACTAAGGAGAAAAATCCTGATAGTTAGAATAATTAATCAGTTGAAAGACTTGCCTCCAGAAATTGTGGGTTCTCCAACACAGGATGCTTTTAAGAAGAGATTGGACAACTCTTTGTCTGAAATGCTATAGGATTTCCTGCTTGAGCAGGGGGTTGGACCTGCAGTCCTCCAAGGTCCCTTCCAACTCTGTAATTCTGTTACTATATCATGGCTTAGCACTGTAGGAACTCGGTCCAGATCCATCCTCTTTTACTGTATATTAAAAGAAAAACAGTTTGCTTTTTGCCTTCACACAGTCTATCATTCTCAGTAAGGATGAAGTTAAAACACTGCCTTCTCTGTGTATGCCAGGAGATCTAGGAGAGGAAAACAGTTGGTGGCAACTACAGACAATGCCTGGCTATCAAGGCTTGCCAAGATTGTGAACCCTCTGTCAACATTACAGAGCCAGCTTTAGAGTCTATAAAAAGAAGAGAAAGCCTTCACATGCACGAATATAAGAGGTCAGCTATTTTGTGATCAGAAAAAACAAGATTTGCCTCCTATGCACTAAGTAAGCCAATCTTCAGTGGATACTCATGAAAATAATAAATATTTTCCTTTCTCTACCAAATGACTTTTTAAGCATTCTGCTGACTATCACCCCTAGAGGACATGGGTAAAATGAGACCTTTGAGAGGCCGTCTAATTAACGTAGCTCATGTACTGTCAGAGGTAGCAAAAGACAAGACCTACACATTACATGTACATATGGAGTTTATGGAGTTCCATATCAGTACACTATTTTCTGGTGTTGTCTGCAGCTTTTAATAAACCCTGGCATACTCTGTCATACCAATGTAAGTAATGATGGGCAATCATGCCAAAACATACCATCCACTCACATGATATCTATTCATCCCATTAAAGGACTGAGAGACACAATGATATTTCAGGGTCCTTTATTCCTGGAATGTCCAGTTCCTGTCTAATAAATAACCTGTGCCTAGCAAGCAGCTGCAGAACATTCTGACATTTCAGAATGTGCTCCCATCATAGTCATAATTATGTGCTGGGAATCAACTAAAGGGGTACCTCAATAGACAAAATTCAGCAGAGGCTAAAATCTTCTCCTGCCATTTCATTTTTATCTTGCCCCAAGAGGCTTCCATTTAAATTATGAAGTGCCACAAACAGTGGCAATTACACCAGTTGCACGGAGTTTGCATTTTAAACCCAACGCTTCAAAAAGAACTCCATTCCAGAATTTTTCCTAAAGGCACATGCTTAGATAATGCGGGGGAAATACTGGGTTCACCCATTTATACAAGTGGCAGACTCTCAAAACAACAATAACAATCAGGATTTTTGTGCCATTTATTCTCTGTGCACTAAGAAAAAAAAATGCAGAGTGTTGTGCCATTGGCAAGAAAAATAACAACATAAATCCAGAAACAAGCACATGTATACGCAAATAAAGACCACCATCGTTATATATATAAGATCTTAATTACAGACCTCATTACAGACCCTGGACCAGAAATCCTCAGTGGCACATCTTTTCTTAAGAGTCCCATCTCTTCCTATGCGGTATCATTGCTTCCAATAGTAGAGAACATACTGTAGGTAGCTCAGTATATCACTGCTGCCTGTTGACTTTTGTTTTTTTTTCCGCTGCACCCAATCTGCCCCATAGTTCAAGAAGATATTCAGTACATCGGGAGGTTGTATACAGATTGCTCTAGTAGCTGTTTATATTTCCAGAAAGCAGCATTGGAAAAATAACGAGAAGATCAGAAGATTAGCAGCATTTGAGGGATCATCATCTGGTTCAATGCTAGAACCTATATCTTTTCCTTTGGTACCTAACAAAGTCATCTACCTAAATTGGTAGATGACATATATAGTATATAAAGCTTAAACTACAAATCTATTTTACATCATAAAATGAGAAAATGCAATGAAGAAATCTCTTCTCCCTAGCTCAAAACCTCACATATTCTCAAATACAAAGGAAAATGAAGGACATACACTACAGTATGCAGAGAAACAGATACACGACTTCAATGAATTACCTTCCACGAGATAAAGGAAGGAGTCTTAGCACTGTCAGTTAATGCATGGCAACAGTGATGAAGGAAAGGCACACCCACATTCATGGCAACAGAAGGAAGCAGTACATTTTCCCCTGCCTCTGTTGCCATGCATATATTCTGCTTTCTCCACATGAACCATTCCATGATCATTATTTGGAGTCTAAAAGCCTATTTTCATTGTTCCCTTCTCTCCCCCTTCCCTTGTAACAGCCGATTGATAAAACAATTTACGTATGCTGAGCAATACTAAAATCACATGCATACAGAACTGAGAGGTCTCTTTATTAATTACATACACAAAGAGTTCTTTCCCACAACTCAGTTTAATGCTTTGCTCCCATCTGTGAATCATCAGAAACCTAAACTTTAAAGCCTTTCCCACTGTTAATTCTAACTGCCTCTGTTCTGGCTTATAGTCAGAAGACAATGTTCTCATTTCCCATGTAGGGAAGGGTGCTTTCTCCGTCCGGCTTAATATCATCAGCTGGAGGGAAACCATCTATCAATCACAACAACGATCCACCTAATGATAGGTTTGACACATGACTAAATCCATAAGTTTAGCCATCTCTCAGAACCTGCCCTCCACTTTCACCTGCAATCTCTTCAAGCCTGGAGAGGATGGGATGGGAACAGCTTCCTGTAGCCCAGACCTGCTGTAGGCCAATTAGTGCAATTAGTTCAAAAACAACATCTTGGTGGGGATTACAAAAGCCCACTCTTTTCTGCTGTTTGTTATGTACCTCCCCCACCCCGGAAGAACATGGAATTTATTTTTTGAAAGCAATCAAAACAATAGGTGGAAGAAGTGGGAGAGAGATGTGCTAAGAAGTTCAAATAGAGAGCTAATCTGTTGTGATCCTCATGCAATTCCATCCCCACCAGTGCTGGTCAACTATTATTTGGGGCTCTTCTAAACTGGAGTTGGTGAAGGAACCAAATGTCTACAATCCTGCCTCCCCATGGACCCACCTGACAGAACCGTCTCCATATAAAATTGCCACAGCTAGTTAGTTGCTCAAGAAAAAAATAGCATTGACTTGTTTACCTAAAAGCATGCTATATGGTTATTTTATTTTGGGCTAAACAGGACATATAATCTTCCTGATTACAACACTGTACACGAACAAGTAATTATAGTTTGTTCAACAAATTAGATTTTTTTTAAATGCTAAATTTTGTTAGTATAAACTCAGGCAATTTGTCGTACTAGCTTAAGACATGATAGCCTATGCTAAAACACTCACAAGCGGTGCATCCATCTCTTCATTTGGTGAAAGACTGAAGGACCCAATAATCTTTCTTTCCCTGAAGGGAAGAAACTACACAAAATGACAGGGTTTACATTTCTAGGACAGGCTCCAAGCCTGACGCCCACTTGGAAGTCATTCCTCTTAATGCCAGCTGCCATGATTTTGTTGCTATTCTTTGAGGCCAATGTATTTCCACTATGTGCACTCACAGTAAAGCTGAATTACCTGAAGGGGAAATACACTGTTTCCCCAACTCTGAACAATACCCATCTTCCAAAGGATTGGGTTACGTGCTAAGCACATGAAGGACCTTAGTTCTAAGAACATGAAAGTATATGTGATTAGATGAAACTCACAACAGATGTAAGTTTTCAGGGTGGCAACAGACCAGGAAAAAAAAACCCACCACTTTTTCGACAGCTCTGCAGAAATCACCGAGAAAGGTTTGCGCCATGCCACAGAGAAAGAAGCCCTGCCATCGGTGTGAACCTGTCAACCCCGCAAAAGACATCACTTCATAGGGCCTTCAGATTTACCCTACTGAGACTTTTAATGAACTAGATAAGACAACTCACAAGATGCAGGTGTGACCCCCACCATTACCCTGCTGGCCACGGGGATGCCACAAAGGATTCTTTTTGTCTCTCACAGCTGCGGATCCCACCGCTATTAAAGAGCACAGGAGCAATGGCTAATGAAAAAGAGAGAGTTGGCAGTTCTATTCATGTTCTCCATGGAAGCGGATACAGAAGGCTCAATTCCGCCTAGACTGAAGCTCTCTGGAAATTCTAGGCCAGAGGCGAAGAGGATTCGAGACTGCAATGCACACGTGTCCTTGCTAGAGGCAGACCCAAGAATCCCGCTCTTACAACCACTCCGCGCATACTCCTCTGAAGGGCAGAACCAGCGTTTACTTGCACCTGCCCGCTGCCAGGTGAAAGCGCCAGCCCTCCTCTCCCCGAGGAGGAGGAGAAGAAAGAGAGCAGGAGCACCCGCGCCTCAGGCTCGGCCGACTCACCTCATTTTCCCCGCAGCTGAGCTTTGCGCAGCCGTTTCTAGCCAGCCGCCTTTCCCCCCACCGCACAGCGGGAAGTTTCCCCGCCCCGGCCCGGGATTCGGCGACGCTCCTGCAGCAAAAAAAAAAAAAAAGCGGCAGCAGCTGCTAATCTGGCTGTCAGATGCTCAATGGAGGAGCGCCCGAGAGGAGGAAGAAAAGCCCGCCGAGCGCTGCCGACTTCGCTCTTGCATCTGCTCTTCAATTCTGCCGCCTCGCTCGGCTCCTCCGGCTCGCAGGCAGTGGCATCTTCTTACCTCCCGCTCCCCCCCACCCCAACCCGGGCCAAGGGCGCTATCTGGGGAGCCACACCTCGGCGCCTGGCCGCTGGTCCAGGGCCCCGGCCATCTCCCCCCGCCGTTTTCCCGGGATGTGGCGAGGCAAGAGTGGGCGTGGGACAAATCGCTGGCGAGGGAGGAGGAGAGGGAGAGGGAGGAGGAGGAGGAGGCGCACAAAGCCCGCGGGGCTCTGCTGCCCACTGCTGCCGAGAGACACTTCCGCCAGCCAGCCTGTCTGCCGCTGCTGCAGCTCTCACGAGCACCGCGGACCAGGCAAGCCCATCCAGGCACGCGCAAAGGAGGAGAGCGCACGCGGAACGTTTCTGCAACACACACACACACAAACACCGGCAAGCGCGCACGCGCCTGTCGGTAAAAGCAAGGTGCGGGCGCCCTTCCGCTTCGCTTGGGAGGACTGTGCAGATTGCTCTTTTAAAAAGGAGCCGGGGGTCCGCCGCTGGTATTTTCAGTGCAATTAATGCAGAATCTTAGGGGATCCTATTCAGTGTATTTTATGTATGCGCAAACTTTCGAGGGCGCTTGTTTTATTCCTTAAAACCCATACAAAATGTGATGCTGTGCGTATACTGTGTAGCTTTCTCCAGTCTGCCCGTCTTGTGCCTTACGAGGCGGTATATGGTTTACCTCAAAACCAAACCCTAGGGCTGGAAATCCATTGGAGCTGAAGTCGCTTCAAAACCAGTAGTCCCAGTCGGTAAAGGTTATTTCTTTGCCCCGAGCATTGAACAAAACAGAGCCCAAACTTGTAATAGCCGTAGTGGAGCCTACTTGCTGAGGTGTGGTTACAAACTTTAAAATGCAGCAAAATGTCCTGAATTGGCAAGTGTGTGTACATATGTATGTACCTATAATGTATACAATCCACTGATGCTTTTGGCAGAAAAGGAGAACAAAGTATTCTTTTAGTTTAATGGGTTTATTCTTGTATATGTCAGGGTAAATGATTCTGTTAAGATATGGTAGCTGTTGGTGTTAGTGGAGAAAGTGTTTCCATTTGCTGAGTAGAAGAGTCTCTTCTAAGTAGCTGCTGCATAGGATCAAAGAAATGTTGTAGGATGGAATCAAGGGTCTTCCAGACATCTGGACCAAGCCTTTAAACTGCCACAAGATCATGCCTACACGGCCTATAACATAATTCCAGAAATTGCAAAAGATGACAGTCTGTAGCTCAGAACACTTCAACAATATTTTACACAATTCAGAAAAAAAAATGAAATGTTGAATTCAGAGGTGTGCAGGAAGGGGTGTCAGAAAGATTTGTGAAACATGCCATTCTTGTGAGTATGAAAATCAAACACAATGTAGTTTAGAGTGATATGTGAATTTCTATCTCTCAACTTAACCCGTGAGTGTGCCCCGTTTCATTCTGATGCCAAAGCTACTTTAGAGCTCACTATAAATTGAGCAGTTTTAAAGGCACTTCATAATTTAAATAAATATAATACTTAATAAACAGACCAAACTCTCCCTGATATTTTTGCAGAATGCCTAAAATCAACAGCTGGTCCGGAAAAAGGCTCTTGTAGCAATTTTTCCATCCTCCTTACTTGATTCCATTTTCTGGATTGGTTTGATTGGAAAATCTGAAGGGCTCCAGCAGATCTCTGGAAACTAAGTGATGCACAGAGGCAAACTCTGCCCTTTATGTAAATACTGGTGAGGTCTCAGCTTTTGAGGTCATGGTCTTGAGGATAGAGATAGAAGAAGGAACTGCCATATTCTAGTACTCTCGTACCAATCTATGATACAACTACATCTGATCACTACATTTTAAAAGAATAGAATACAGTTTGAAAAAAGGCAAAAAGAAAAAAGTAATTCTGATATATACAATTATTTCACATGGCACGGTGAAAGTACACAACTTTTTTTCTCCTCCCCAAAAAGGCCATCCAATAAAGCTTTTTAAAAAACAAACAAGAACAAAGTATTTCTTCACACAACATATAACTAAGGTGTCAAATTGATCACATAGCATGGTAATGGCCACTCACTTGGATGGTTTTGATACATCCATGGAAGAGAAATCTATTAAATATTAGCAGTCTCTTCTACTAATTACAAGGGATTACCAATTGCAAAGGAACAGAGTTGGAAGGCCTCTGTTCTTGCTTGAGAGCACCCAGAGGTAAATAAGTGGCCACTGTGAGAAACAGCATGGTGGACCATATTGATTCTATGGATTGATCCAGCAGAACTACGGTTACACCCATAGTAGAATTTAACAAATAATGAGCTTGATCTTTAGCAATCCTGAGTGAAAAACATCCTGACAAGATTTTTGTTTTTATAGTATTAGATTAAAACAAAACAAATACGCTATAGTCATTTATAATGTACACGTACAAAGAGTAAGACTCTCCTACAATCGTGAATCAATTTGATGGAGCCAGATAAGGGAGCTTTCAGGGATAGAACAGAAATTAGAGGTGATAACCATAGTTCACATCCTACTAATCTGGGTAAATGCATTGTTGTAATTTTAATATCCATTGAGAAATGTTTATTAAAAACTTTTTCAGAGAGAAGAGTATATAAAAAAATGTTTTAAGACAGTTATTTTAACTTTGTATTTTTCAGTATATTTTCCCAATTTTAGAATTGTTCTGATTTTTTCTCTAGTTTTAATTTCTAAAGTATTGTTTTATCTAGCACTGATTTTGTTAAAGGTTTTACTGAGTTTAGATGTTTTGATATAAATTTTCTGATATTGTAGTATTCACTGCAATTTTTTGCAAGTGCTTAGACACATAATGCAACAAATAAATTCTATCAATAAATTTTGTATATAGGAATCCAGCACTAATGGTCTGATTTCACCTTTTCTGAATAAAAACTAATAATAACAAATACAAGGGCAAAATTCATGCAGATTCAAATTGGTTTTGAAAGTTATATTCTTGTATAATACATTAAAAGTTTCAATGTCAAATTCAATTCACATTGAAAGGTATAATTATAATCAGAACAGTACATTGATGTTTATTGGTGTAGTGCAATTTCAATGTAGTATGTTAGAAATGTAATTTAGAAGGCAATCAATGTATTAAAACTTCAGCCTCTAAAAACCAGAGCTTAACGTTCCCTTTCCATTTGAGGAAAAAAGCCCTTTAGTTTTTCAGAGCCTGCTTATAATTTTGTTCATTTCAAATATTTAGTGGATTCCCCACTATAAACCAGTGGCCACCAACCAGTAGTCCACAAGAAAATTTTGGTGGAGAGAGATGAGAGAGAGAGAAAGAGAAAGAGGGAGAGAGAGAAAAGGGGGAGAGGTGAGAAAGAGGAGGAGAGAGAAAGAGGGAGGAGGGAGAGAGGGATGGAGAGGAGGGGGAAAGAGATGAGAAAGAGAGGGGGAGAGAGAGAGAAAGAGAAGGGAGAGAGAAAGAGATGGGGGAGAAAGAGAGTGCCTGAAGAACCCCATCCTGTCACTGGAAGTCCAGGCGCTTCAGCAAGCGGCACACTGGATTCATATTAGTGGCCAGCAGGATTTAAAATTCTGAATTTAGTGATCCCTGAGGTCCAAAAGGTTGGTGACCCCTGCTATAAACAGTAATTTCCAATTGATTAAACCAAGGGTGTCAAACTTACGAGCCATGGGCCCGATGCGTTTTGTGCTGGCCACGCCCACCCCCATTTTAGCGAAGGGGGGGAGTTGCAATACGTCACGTGACAACATCATGACAATGTGAGTTTGACACCCCTGGGTTAAACAAAATGTGTTAAGGGCATATGAGCTATTTTCTGTTTTTTTAGTTTAACTTCATTGCAAAATACAATATCTTCTTGTACTATCAATACCAATCCATGAAAAACTCAAGAGCAAAAAAGGGTAAAATTGTTCATTATTATGTGGGACATTCCCAAACTTTATTTTGTCAAGTGGTTGCATATGATTTGACATCAAGCATCCTCTGCAATGGGACACAGACCTCTTGAACTGAACACTGCTTCACTGACACCTCTAAAAACATAGCAAACATATTGCCCCAGGGACCAGAATTTTTTTCTTAATGGTTCACATGTTTATTTTCCCATTTCCTCTGCTGGTTTATAGTAAACTTAAAAAGATCTCTTTATACATGATCTACTGAGTCTTAAAATACAAATATACAA
>JANHFK010005153.1:25756-43615 GCA_036250565.1 Sibynophis collaris | reverse complement strand
TCTGGACTTCAACTCCCAGAAGTCCTCAGCCAGCAGCTGGTTGAGGAATTCTGGGAATTGAAGTCCACAAGTCTTAAAGTTGCCAAGGTTGGAGACCTCTGTTCTAGTCCAACCCCCTGCTTAGGCAGGAAACCCTACACCATTTCAGACAAAGTTCCATTTCAGGGAAGAGAAGGGAGGGAAAGATCTCTTTATTGTATCTATTTCAGTTGTGGATCTCAGATTTCCAATTAAAAATACAAAGTGGATACCCATCACTCCAAACCGCAATTTTTCTGAGTAGTCAATAGTCTTTTGTTTTGTTTTTGTTTTTTTTAAAATATCTGACTCATCCTAGGATTAAATACTTACGTTGAATTCTTCTACAGAGCACTTTCGGTGATACAAATTGTTGTTTGAACAGAGGTGAAAGAAGTGTTATCATCTGTGCAAACTATCTGGATAAAGGCTTCACTATAAATCAATAGCTGGCAATGAGCAAACAAAGAAGGAGGAAGAAGGAATATTCAACAGAGACACTGCTTAACAGGTGCTTAGATAGATAGCAAAGGAGAACAAAGTTCAATTTACCCTTTTTATTTTTTCTTCCCAATCATGCTGGCCTGCCAATGTACCCCACTCCTAACCTTAAAAAGTCTCCCACAGAAACAGGGAGAGAAATTATCTTTGAAATCCTCAATTGCCACTCAAGATAAGCCCAACTTCTCATGTAAGCGACTCCACATAATTCATATGAATTTCTAAATTTATTTTTAAAATTTATATAGTCACCTATCTCACAAAACAAGTGAGTCTCGGTAGCATATTTTCATTTTTCTGAATAATACTTTAAGCAGTTATGCTTCTTGAGATGAAGGCTCAGACAGAGTCAATATCTTATTTTTTACATTGACAAAAATCTTGCTAAAAACAATGTGTTGTTCTCTTTTAGGCCCCCAAGAAGATCTCCTTGGCACACCTACAAGACAATTTTCCAGTTGCTGCCCTCCCAAACCTGCCACACTTCCTGGTGCAACCAGCCAAATCACCTCTGCACATGACTCATCTAGAGGTGAGCCAACTTTAATGGTAGCCCTTGTTGCCAAACTTCTTTGACTACCACCATTAACTTGACAATTGAGGGCTCATCCTTCAATCTCTTAAATCACAGTCATAGCGGCTGCTGAGTCTATAAGGTGATCAGAGTCTGTACAGCTTTAATCCCTAAGGCTTAGGAAATAAATCCGCCTGTATTTCAGTAGCTAAAGTCATGGGAGGCATAGTTTGTGGGAGATGAATTATTCATGTTCCTATTCAGCTGCCAAAGTATCTTATGTTCTTCAGGCTTTAATTTAACAATAATAGCAGGCATCTAATTTTCCTTTTATGGTTCTTGAGGGCACCTGATGAAAACTTGCTTCAACCCAATTCAACAACAGACAATTGAGCTCACAAGAGGGCTCTTACTCAGATCTATCTCTTCCTCCAATGAACTGCTGCAATTACACAAAATTACGTTGGGGAACTGAGAAGAGGCGGCTCATCATACTGATATGATGGAGAGAAGAATGGGAATGTTGTACACTTTGGTCATGTGTTTTTCCAAAATTTAATTATTGTTTCAATTAATCAAACCATGGTTAAATCTTGTACTGCAACAAGGTTAGTTATATCCTGTTATCCACCCAAATGGCAAAATCTTCCTTATTTTTATTTAAAACCAAATCAAATCGTTATTACGGTCATAAGCCAACATAATTTTTCTTTTAAACAAGAAAAATAGTACTTTCATTTATGCCAACTTTCTACTGCGTCTATATGAATTATCATTGAGTCAGCATTTATGACAATTAAAGTACTGCTAATAACAAACTCAATCCCAAACACAAATACAGTGAAGTAACAGAAATCCAACTTTCTGCCTAACCTCTATACCTTTTTTAGCATCTGGAAAGTGATTGCTCTCCCAAGTAAGGTATATGAAGTTTAAGCAAAGTTCCCAGAGATGCTTAAAACAGAGAAGGCACCTCAAAGTATTCTGAATGCCAATATTTTAATGAAGAGGTAGGCAACCCACAGTCAATTTGCTACATGCAAGTCAAATTCAGTGTCAAATTTATTTTCATCAATGAACTTTCAAACAATTCTGCTTAGAACAGGAATGTCAAGCTTTGACTCTATTATATACATCCATTTTATCTTAAAACAAGTCCCAAACCACAGAAAAGCACCCACATTATTAGCGGCTGCTTCAATTCTTTTTTTAATACAGTACATAAAAATATTGTCCACCCCTGAATTAGGGCTTAAAGGCACTTTAAATTAAGCCCAGGAATAAATTGGAGAATGGCCAGGTTGCTAAACAATCAGAAAGAGGTCATTCAATTTGCTGGCCCCAGGCAGAACTCCAGCAACCATATGGATACACAGAGGCAGTTCCATTAATGAAGCTATCGGCCCATGTGCCAGATAGGCATATGCAGCAATCCTCCTTGAACTGCAGCTCTAAACTTTTCACCCACAGGCCCCAATCTGACCTGCGGAAAACAAGATGAGCTTACGAACAAGCAGTTCTGCAGCACTGAACTTCTCTGATTTGGAGGTCGGTCAGACATATGTTAAGTTTGCTCACTCTATTATAATGAGGTTAAACCTGAAGGTCTTGGAGGCCCCTCCTGTTTTTTGAAAGGAAGAAGGATGCCTTGACTGTGTTCAAATAGTTGTTTTTAAAAATGGGGGAAGGGGGAAGGATTGTCTGAGTTTGTGAAGTTGCAGTTCTTATATCTCTAAAAGAAAATCACTTGCTGAAAAATGACTGGCTCCAGAAATATGTATTTTGAAGGTACACCAGAGAAACAACAGAGCATGCGGAAAACCATGTTCAAGAAGTTCTATCAGCCACAATATGACCGAGCACCATCTACTCTTTACTTATTATTAGAAAAACTCATCAAATATTTACACGGATGACCAACGGTCTGAATAGTCAGAAGCTTTTCATTTTTTATGGTGTCATATTACAATTGTAATTAATAAGCTAAAAAATAAAAAAATAAAAAGAATAAAAAGAAAAAAAGTGTCCCCAAAAGATGGAAAAATAGAAAAGAAAGAAAAAAGAATATAGTAAGGAAAACGAAAAGAACGTGATGTTGCTTATTGTGGGGTTGTTGCTTTTTTAATGTTTCTCTGTGCACTCACACTTATGAATGATGTCCTTTAAGACAGTCTTGCTTGAGAACTTTCTGAACCTGAGGAGGAATTTTAGTAAGAAGGATGCCTTTGTGCTTTCAGGTGTCAGTCCTGCTATCTCCTTGGTTCCCGAAACAATGCAGTAGCCTTGAGAACCAAGAATGCCTACTAGGCATTCTTGGTTCTTAAGAATGCAGTTTGAATCCTAAAATCAGAATCATAGAATAGAAAGGAGCCATAACCCTGGTGGCATAGTGCTTAGAATGCAGTATTGCATGCATGCAAACTCTGCCCACAACTGGAGTCTGACCCTGACAAGACTCAAGGTTGACTCAGCTTTCCATCCTTCTGAGTTCGGTAAAATGAGGACCCTGGTTGATATTTGTAAACCATTCAGAGAATACTGGAAAGTATTATGGAGTGGCATATAAGTCTACATGCTATTGCTATTAAATTTGCACCCTTGAGTTCAATTCTCTGATCAATGCAAGAATCCAAAACATCCCAGAGAGGTGGCCGTTTAGCTTCTTGAACACTTCTAGTAAAGAAAAACTTCCTGCTACTTTCTGGATAATGGACTTTGCTGCCAAGCTGCTATTTATATTAAGAAACTTTTTTCTGACATTCATTCAGAATCCCCAGTCCCATAACTTCTGCAACTTCCAGTTAGTAGGATCAGTTTCCTTTGAAAATTTAATCCACAATGATAGAAGATATTATATGTATGCTGTTTCAAAGGCATTGAATGAGCAAAATAGAGCACCGGACCTCTTACGAACAAGAAAGAAAAAGGATCCAGTTGTATAAAAACTATCCCATCATCTCTATCACATTTTAAAGCAGAACATTTAATTCACTGGTTAAACTCACAGTGATCCAATAGGAATTAAGGTCAGGATGTAGTTGCTTAGCAACTTAGCAGATTAACATTTTCCAACTGTTACCTACTCAGTAGAAAGCAATGGGTGATTTACTGGGACACTTCAGTTCTGTTCCAGGTTCTACTGTTTTATGGTTTTATTCTAAGCAGGGAATTGGACCTGCTATTTTATACACACTTCAACTTAATGGGATTTACTGTACTTCTGAGATAAAATGTCTAGGTGGTCGACACTAGGCGTATCCAACTCATGGCCCATGGACTGCATGTGGCCCAAGCAAGCCAAAAGATTGGGATACCCATGGACTACACTATTAGTCGGTCTCATTTTATTAACCAAGTCAGCAGATGAATGGGTGTGAACTTTAAATATGTTTTAAATCAACTATCATTTAAAAAAAAAAAATTAAACATGTTTGTTGCTTTTCTATTTCATTCCACAAAGCAGTTTGCACAAAACTACAGAACATGCACAATACTGCTGCATCAATAAGAAAGGCAATGACTTGAGATACAATTCACTGTATTTTAAGTTAACTATCAGTACAACTGAGAGCAGAAACAGTTTTTATTAAAGAAACACAGTACTCATCTCACTTATCAGCTGAATCTTTTGTTTCTGGCTTCTTAACAGGCTGCATTGCTCAAATCCCTCGAAGATTATATAGATTATATAATTATTAGCTAAACATTTATCTTCATTGATATGGAAATGTACATCAGACATTTGATTATGGTCAAAGATACTAAGTTGCATGGAACAAGCAACAGACTGAAGTTAAAGAACCACTTCTTAACTCTCAGCTAACATCACCAGTTTCTCAAGTTTTATGCCATATATAGAGAATAAGATGTGATACTGAATGTACTTAACAAATGAGGTTCTTTACTCAAATGTGTTTCTCATACAGAACCTGAAGACAAAATTGCACATGCAGAGGATTTATTAGGAAGAGTTCCCAATTCCTGCAGTAGGTCAGTTAATTCAATAGACGTAGTCACAGCACACTACTAGATTTATTTTAAGAATGGTTTGCTAAGATGTGTTTCAAAAGAACTTTAATTTACAACTGTTACAAACAAGCATTCGGTGTGAAAAAGAGAATATGTTTTTCAAGATATTTCATTCCATACTGTGACTGCAGCGTGCAAAAGAGATAATCGCAGAAGAGTGTTGTATCAGAATGGTATATAGTATATACAGTCTACCCTCTGTTCAGTACTCAGAGAGAGACAGAAATGCAGGTATTATATTACATCATTCCCCCCTCCCCCCAAGGTTTAATGTGACTTTTCTAGATACCCTTGGAAGGAAATGTCTCTATTTTTACACTGTGTGTATTCTGCGCAGTGTTTTCCATTATATTGATCATCAATAAAACTGCCTCCTGGCAGTTAGAAAAGTGGTAAGAGCTGGAAAAGCTACACAATATAGTTTAAATGGCCTGACTTTGAAGGCCTATGCTTTGATGTATAAATATATCTCTTGTGATAATACAAATCTGATTTTAGAAGTTGAATTATGTAGGGACAGGACTATATTATGTAGGACAAAGACAATATAACACGAGGAGCATTTGGCATATGTTCAACCTGTCCTTCCAAGGTCATTCCCAAATACTATTACGTGTGTCGGATTCTGGAGGACCCGGGATAGAACCATGAACTCCTAAGCGTCCTCAGAGCCCACTCCAAAATAAGAGAGCTTGACGTCCCACAAGACCGTAAGTCTGAGGAACTCCACTGAAATGAAGTCAAGGAGTTCAGGCAGTTTAACCCCTTCATCAACAATTAAATCGCACTTGAAGGAAGCCTTGTTACAGACTGACCTGGCAATCAGAAGCAGCAGCCAGAAGACTAGACTTCTGAAGATCCGCTGACTGAGTAGAGAGCTGGATACCAAGGAGCTAGAACTTGAAATTGATATAAGGTATCAGTCCCGCATTCCCCAAGAATGGTCTGCTCCCTGTCTTCTACCGTATTTCCTTGTATCTGTCACCATCATATTTCAATCCGTCCCCATCCACTCAAAGGTAGCACAATCTCCCAATATAGCCTCCTCAATTCGTAAGGCCAAGAACCTCTCATCGTCCTGAACTCCATCCATCCCAGGAAGGGGAAGCCGGACATGCTGAGGCATTTTAGTTTTACTAGCTCTCATCGTCATTAAGTGGCCACCTCCACCCACCTCCACGCTTCCACACACAGGACCCTTCTCCTGCTGCTCTCAGCCAACTGGTCAAGGACTTCCTTTCCATTCCCCTCAAACCAGGGGTGAAATCCAACAGGTTCTGACAGGTTCTGGAGAACCGGTAGCGGAAATTTTGAGTCCTTCGGAGAACTGGCAAATGCCACCTCTGGCTGGTCCCAGAGTGGGGTGGGAATGGAGATTTTGCAGTATCCTTCCCCTGGAGTGGGGTAAGAATAGAGATTTTGCAATATCCTTATTTATTTTTTTATTAATTTGATTTCCCAAATTCCCTGGAGTGGGGAAGGAATGGGGATTTTGCAATACCCTTCCCCTGCCTCGCCCACCAAGCCACGCCCACAGAACCCGTAGTAAAAAAAATTGGATTTCACCCCTGCCTCAACCCCACCCATCCCATCCTTTGAGTCTCACCCAGACAGGAGAATCAGTTTCCATAGGAAACCCACTGTCCACGGACATAGACAGCTAGCTGGTTGTAGTAATCCATGACAAGTGGTCAAAAATCTCTGCATTTGATTTCTTCTACTCTGGCAGAAGAAAAAGCAAAATGGCCTTTGTGTGGGGAGGGAGGGTACACAGTAGCCTGCCATTCTATTGTTATCCCCCAGACCTTGTAGGAGCCAGGAAGGAGCCATGGTGGCCCAGTGGTTAGAATACAGTATTGCAGGCTGACTCTGTCCACTGCCAAGAGTTTGATCCTGACTGGCTCAAGGTTGACTCAGCCTTCCATCCTTCTCAGGTTGGTTAAATGAGGACTCAGATTACTGGGGGCAATATATGCTGACTCTGTAAATCGTTCAGAGAATGCTGTAAAGCACAATGAAGATATATATAAATCCAAGTGCTATTGCTATATGCTATATGCTATAAAACTTTGAGGACAGTCTCTCTGTGGCCTCTGTTCTCTCTGTCATCTTTCCAGAAGATCCTATATACCAGCTGTATGCCCGAGCCAGGAAAAACTGCAACTCTCCCCCTCAGGACAGAATCCTTGGAGGGCTGAGATTCTGAGTTCCTTTGGGAAGGTTCTGCAGGCCCCACAGCTTGGAACACCGAGGGAAAAGGGACTAAATGCCTGCCTGGTCACAGTGAAGCACCTGTTACCTTCACAGTAGCCACCTCCCCAAGCACACAGGACTTTGATTCTTGAGATAATTACGCATGATATCATTGCCCTTTAAGATAATAATAGGTTTATGCTTTTTTCCATCTTCATGGTCTTTTTTCTCCCCAGAGTTTCTGTTGAATCTGTAATTTGATGGCAATTACAGTGCCGTTTATTTCCGAACTGTTTATTTGGATTTTGTTTTTGTGTTTCATTTCATTGTTACTTTTATGTAGTTGTAATGCTACATTTATAATATCTCAAAGAAAATTTTATAGGCTTTTTTTTCCCATTTCAAGAGTGACTCTAAGAATTCTTCAGCAGACTCCATCCCTTCCCTTTTAATCAACAAAGGAAGTAATAAATAATTAGAATAGGCAAAGTCAGATATGGGCACACAGATAATAAGCTACATGTTAACCTGTTACTACTACAGAATTACAAACTTCTCGTACTACAAGATGCCATTTGATAGAAGAAAGATGTGTTTTGTACTGGGCTAATAAAATATGATTTGCTCATCATACTGATGCATCAACTGTGTATCCTTTGGTGCATTCTCAATGAGATTCCCCATTGAGTTTGATCTGATATATCACAATTTTTCTAGACAGCCCTTTTCTTTACATAGCAGAATACTATCTTTCCATTTCTGCAAAGCAACATAGCTACAAGTAGTTCCAACTATCTGTTCAGCAATTGTTCAAAGTTATGATGGCCCTAAACGAATGGTAATGGCCAACACTCAAAGTTCTGACTATTGTAGTGCTCCCATGGTCACATGAACAAAATTTGGGCACTTGGTGACCAGCCCACATTTACAACCAGGTGCAGCATCCCATAGTCATGGTCTCCTGCTCTGCTTCAACTTCCACCACCCATCTCTGCCCTTTTGGCCACCCTGTACTCTGAAGTCTACTTCTGCTTTTTGAGGGGGAAAGTGACTTGTGACCTTTCCTGACAGTTTCCCATTGATTTTTCTCATGGGAAATCAGCAGGGAAGGTCAGAAATTGTGGTCACATGGCCGTGAGATGCTACAACTATGTAATTGCAAACTAGTTGGCAAGTGTTCGAATCACAATGACATTGACTATGGGATGCTGTAACGGCCATAATTTCCAGAACCAATTGTTAAGTATCATTCATTCAGCAATGCTGCAACTTCAAACAGTCGCTGATGAATGGTCATTAACCAAGACTACCTGTAGGATGAAATTTTAAGTTGGCTAAAATAATAGGATGAAATTTAAGAGAGACCAAGTGGAACCCAGAAAAAAACAAGACAATTGGATAGGTATAGGATAACTAGCTTGGTTTATAGTACTCTGTTCTTTCTCGATCCAGAGTACAGAACACCAAGTACAAATTTCAGTTACAAAAAAGTAGACTTGAATGTTACAAAATAATTTCTAAAAGGAAGATCAGAGGACCAATGGCCTATATTAGTTAGAGAGGTGATGGGCTTCATTTCAGGAGACGAGTTCAAGCAGAGGATAGGCAACCACCTGTCTAAAAAGCTTCACTTTGGATTCCTGGTCCGAGTGAAGGAGAAAGGTGGGAATTTGGTGGCCTAAATAACTCTTTCCAGTTCCATAATAGGAAATGTTCTTTCCAAGTTTACCTATGAAACAAAGCTGATGTGACAAAAGTCATTTGTTTAAAAAGTAGGCTAATCTTTTGTTTTGAGATTTCGCCAGGATCTTAAATCTTATAATCTGTCCTAATTAATGCTGGGCTGATTAATTAAGGTTTCCCCTGAACCAACCCAGCCAGGTTTGGTGACAAGAAAAACTTTTTCTTTCTAGAATATTACTCTAATGATTTTCAAAATTGGAAATGAAGTTACACTATCACTGGGAGCCAAGCTTGTACTAGCATATAGTTTTACTGCTAACTACTATTCTGTCAGGCTAGAAGTTTATTTGCTAAGCAACAGAATGAACCATAATAAACTTTCCATTTATAGAATTGTGCCAGCCCTATTAGATAGGCCACTCTCAGAAATCAACGCCATCTAAGTCTAGAACTACTTTTATAGTATAGTTATTAGCAACAGAATCTGACACATCTCCATGTGCTCCCTGTCTCCCTCTGTTTAATTTCGTACAAATTAGGGACGGGCCTGTGTGAGATATTTGCTCAACATCTCCGTCAACAAATCAATTTTTTTAATGGGTTCATGTCTGAACAATGCCTTGATAGAGGCACTTTCTCCAGTTCTTCCCAGCCATTCCCTATGCCCTCTTACAAATTGTAAGGAGTTACCATTTTCCTTTATCTTGAAGGCTGAATCCCAACACCATATATTGACCTGCAAAAAATGACTTACCTCTATAACCACCATGTACAGATTAAGGGCCTTTCCATAGTGCTCAGTTAAAGTGCTGTCCATTCATCCTTGAGTTTGTAGGCTATATTTGCATGCAATTTTCTATCTAGCCTCTATTGTATTTGGTCCACCTATCAGTGCTTTCCTAATTATGCATGTGCAGTGCCTGATAAGGAGAGCCTGGTAGAGTCCTCTAGTTTTGCTGACTTCCCTCGCCAGTAAGTCAACAGCTGATGGAAAAAGATATTGACTGCATTGGGATAAATGCAGTTTAGATGCCTTCCTGTTCTTCTCCAACTTTTCCTACTGTAGTACAACTCAACAGTCAACGGTAAAAAGATTGAATCACAAAAGGAGCTGAATTACTAGCAGTATTTCTACCTGGGATTCTTTTCTTTTTCTTCTGTCAGCTTCCAGATTCTACTGTGATGTTTCAGAAGGAAACATAGGGAGGAGAAAATAAGATTAGTCCTTCAGTATTGCATCATTTCAGCTTGTTACTCCAGTTCAGACTTTTTCTAGGACATAGATAAAACCACTTACGGTACTGGTGGCTGAACAGTTTTGTATTATTAGTCAATTCTGAAGAACCAAAAGCACAGTGCTACTATATCCAACTATTACGCAGGAGACAGGATGACAAAAGATTGGAAGGGAATGCTTCCATCAGCCAGAAATGGACAAAAAGCACTGTTCTAATCCCACTAAGTACTTGTTCAACTTTTCATTTCTGATATAAATAGGAGAAGATGTAGTAGCTGGGTTCACTGTTATGTCCTATCCTTTTAACCTGCTTTTCCCAACCTAGCACCTTCTATGACAGAAGCTGCAGTCCAACACATTCTCAAAGAAGAAGAAGAAGAAGAAGAAAGAAAAATTAACGGGAAGAGGTTTTTTTTATCAAAAATGTTCTGGAACCTGAAGTTGGCACCAATTATTTACATTTCTTTATTAAAGCCCTTATGGGTAAAATATCAGATTTAAGCTATATTTTTCCAATTTAAAAAACCCCGTTCATTACAGTACAGAAAATTCCTGGTGACTGGGGGCCAAAGTCACAGTTCAAATCCATAGATCAAACCTAAACAGGAAGTAAAGGACAGGGTGGTGAGAATTATGTAAAACATAAGCAAGAAAAGAAGAAGTTGCACCAAGTCTCAGTTTCTAAGATTTGGAAGATTTAAAGCTGTACCTATAAGGTGAGATGTAAATACAAATGCTTCCCATGCAATAGTTGTAATACTATATTGTTTTCCAGATATACTATTTGACACAATGAAATAAGAATTTATGCACTCTCACACAGTATTTTATTCACAAAATTCCTTTTCTTGATTTGAATGAGCAGCTTAGCAGCAAAGTTTTACATTTAAAACTGCTGATATGCCGACTCGGAAAACGGAAATGTAAAAAGTTGATTCCCTTCTAAAAATCACTCCAGCTAGTTTGTATACCATGAAACTTTGTTGACTGACAAGCCAGTGGCATATTTTTTACAAACGCCATACAGTAATTTGAAAACTATTTCCTTACATGGAGGATAATTGTTTCCTTATTTTTCAAAGGGAAAAATTGTGAGTTTGCATTGAATGAAGTGCCTGGTACTACTGGATTCCATTAGAATTAGAATCCAGTAGATTCCACTGCAGGACTTGCTTTATGATCAGAGATATTTTTTCCTTTTTTTTTTTTTAATAAAATTTTTATTGGTTTTCACAAAATTTTATAGGGAAATAGGGTAGTGAGTAATATAATCTTCTTCAACAGCCCTACCAAAATGGAGGTTACAGTTTCCATTTTAAAAAAGAAAAATAAATTCATCTTAATATTCTATCAAACTTTCATATAAACTCTCTTCACTTGTACAAAGTACACAGATAAGGATAATAATACATTTTTTAATATCTGCAGATTCAACGGTATACTTATAACTTTCTGCTATATATATCTATATTTTTATGTTTATTCTAGAACAGAAAAGATCATTTCTTGTCTTGCGATCTGAGCTTTTTACGTATTGCTCCTTTCCCCCCATCTTCTGTGGGAGCCGTGGCTCCTCCCGTCTCTAATAGTTGTGTCAAGTCACCCACCCCTGCTGCCCCCATTTCGTCTTCTTCCAGAAGGGATTTATTTTCTTGTATAAAGGCTTCCGCCTCTATAGTAGTATTTATTTTAATTCTGTCCCCCTTCCAAAAGATCAACATACCCTCCGGCAGCAGCCATCTAAAAGCAATCCCTTTGTTATACAATTTCTTAGATAAGGAGGAATATTTCCTCCGTCTATCCCTTATTTTTGGGGGGATCTGCTTTAAAATAATAATCTCTTTCTCTCTATATTTCAGCGGTCCCGCCGACTGAGATCTCAGTATCTCATCCCTTGTGGTTCTCCTAAGAAACTTTACATGAACTTCTCTGGGGACATTGTGAGTTCTAGCATATGCTGAATTTACTCTATATACCTGATCAATGTCCCACCACAATTGATCTCTCTCTCTATGTATAAATTCTGCCAAGATTGTGCTCATAACATCTTTCAAATCCTCATTTTCTTCTTCTATTAAATTCTGAAATCTAAGAAAGAAAGACATTCGTTCTAATTCCATTTTTGCCATCAAATTCTCTGCCTCTATGTTTCCCTTCTGAAGAGCCTGTACTTCCCCCCCCATTTCGACCACTCCCTTTTCCAGTTTCCCTATCTTTTGTTCATTTTCCGTTACTACCTGCTTTACACCTCTTAGCTCACTCCTAAATTCTGCAATTTCTTTTTTCAGTCCAGTTATTTCTTGTTGTATTTCTTTTTGTCCACCTTGCATTTCTTCAAACATCTGCGTGATCTTCTGGATCTCTTTCAAGCCCACGCCAGCCATCTCTTGCTGTGGTAAAAAAGTTATTTTAGTTTGCTTGGTTGGGCTGGAGGGGGAAGAGCTGGGAGCAGATCGAGGTTTTCCTGGAGCAGGTTTTTTTGGTCCCATAGTCTAAGTGTGCAAGCAGTTCTTTCAAAAATGGCCACTGGAAGTGGAAGCCGCCGTGGGGGTTGAGAGCAACAAGCAGTCCAAAAGTCAATTTTTGTTATAATCCATCAATCCAATGAGGCAGAAGAATAAATTATTTTCAGAGAGTCCACTTTGGGATCAAACACGAGTTCCTCCGCTGGCAGCAACTCCTATAAAAAACTTTTCTTTCTCTTTTGTCTTATTATGTTGCCGGTTAACTTTCCAGGCAATCAGGGGAGGTGTGACATCAATTAACACAAATAAAGAAGACGGAAGTTAGCCATCTTAAGCAAACCATTCTTCTGAATGAGCATTGCAGGGCAAAAAATAGTCCTAAATCGTAATCACATGACCATGGGATGCTGCAACTGATCATTAATGAGACCCAGTGCCCAAATGGAAGTCACATGACTGAGGGGCACACGGTATTTTAAACTACCAGAAGTCTGTAACGCACCCACTCCGAGGCCATTGTAGCTCATAACAACTGTAAAATAACTAGTCGTAAATTGAGAACTACCTGTATAAGATGTATGTGTCAGATCACACTAGATTCAAAGTACAGGTTGGGATTTTTCATGGGAAATACCAATCTTGATGTTTCTTGAAGCATGGCCAAAAAAACCTCAAGACATATTTCCTTCCCTTTTTAAGGTAGATCCTGAATGATGATGAAGTCGAGATGGCTTTTAGTGTCTCGGGCCTCGTTTTGGTTGTACAAATATGCTCTAGAGAAATTTGCAGTAGTTTACTCTCCAGAAAGGGTTTGTCTGCAATGTAAGAATTGGGCTTAAAGAATTCACTCAGTTAAAAGCAAAATATAAGCAAATAAATATACAAATGCCTGAGGAAAGAAGCCAGAGAGGGATGCAATTTTATTGGAAATAGAATTCTGAATTTGAGTTCACAAATAGCAAGAAGCTATGTAAAACTATCTGGGAATAAACCAGATTGGAGCAGACAATAGATTATTATTATTATTATTATTTATTTGTTGTATGCCATCTTCATTATTTTCAAAAATAACTCAAGGCCGTAAATAAAGATTTGTTTTCTTTCAACCTTTGTTTTTTGTCACAGAGAATATTTCTAATGCAACAAATTATGACAGAGCTCAAAAATGCCTACAATATTTTGCTTCCAGGAAAGAGATGGACAAAATGACAAATGGGACCGTAATATGAGAAATTCTGGGAGAAATTCTTTATTAGATTGGAATCATGCAGGCAATGTTTTTTTTTCCCTGTAAGGCTATATGAAAATGAATGTTGGACTTTGAAGAAGATGCATATTCAGGAATATTGACATTTTTGAACTTTGTGTTGGAGAAAACTCCTGGAAATATGATGGATAGCCAAGCAAGCAAACATATGAATCATAGAACAAATCAATTAAAACTTCTCATTTGAGGCACAAGCTACCAGGCACAAATTATCATATTTTGGACACATTATACCTTTCTTGAGAATGATATTATGTAGGGAAAGATTGAGGGAAAGAGAAGGAGATGATGAATTACAACAAGGAAGATGGACTCAATTACAACAGAGATGGGTGCACCCATTGGAAAACATGAAGCGATGGGTTGAGGATGATCATCCTACAGAAGATCTATCTGTGTGGTCTGTAAGAGATGGCACTGATTTGATGGCACAAAATCAATCAATCTTCATTGATGAATAAAGTGTATTCCAAACACTATGAATAGATTAAGCTATGTTGTAAAACCAGATTCTATTTATTAAAACCCAAACACTTTGTATTGTTATTCTTTCCTTTTTTACTGTATTTAGTTTTCAAACTCTGTTAAAGTACTTTAAATGGAGAATCTGAACACATAAATGCTTGCGAAAAGGATTTTTAAAAAAATAATAATAAATGTAACTATATTAATGAGGCGTTAAGAGTGTTTGTAGCAAGGAAAAGACACTTACAGCAAAAAGTCTCTTTTTTCCCTTAAACCAATCACATGTTAATTAAAGTACAAGATCAGGAACACTAATTAGTAGCCTTTCAAAAACCAAATAAATAAATCTTGCTTATATAAAGCCAATTAAATTATATATTTTTTCATTTTCACTAAGTCAAAAGTTTGCAGGCATAGACTTACGGTAAGTCTATGCATGTGCTTACATCTTAAGACTCCTTGTGATCAATAAAGTTTTGCAATCCAATTATATCCAGAGCCTCTGAAATTCTTACAGCAATCTATCATGGGGTGATCTTACACTATTGAAGTCATTCTTCACCTCCTCTAATCTTGTTCAAATTTTGGCAATTTCTTTCTAGCAATCTTGTGATTTCTTGTTCTGGTTGCTTAGAAGAGAGAGCTAAACTCTGTAACCTATCACCAACTTAATGAGGACATGAAAGGAGCCCTCAATTGGGAATCATGTGGACAATGGTGATATCACCATTTAATTATTTTTAATTATTTTAACCCAGAAATGCTTTGTGCTCCTGACATGAATGTAGTGGTAGTCTAGAAGCTATAGCATTAGATATAGCTTTTGTTGATCAGAGTGAGGTATGGATTTTTTTTCCTTGTTTTTACCATTTGAAAGGGGCATTTGAATTATTCGTAATTCAGTTCTCTCTGCTAATGCCTGCCTGCTTGGGACACCCTGGCAGAATCTATGATATTTCACTGAGTATCTTAATCCTTGCCACCACAACTAAGTGACATCTCATATTGGGGATGATGATAATGGTTAATGATTGTTTATCTTGATGCATAGTTAAACTGTATTATCCTAAACATCCATATGTCTACTGATTTGATGATATACAAGATGAATGAATGAATATATAATGTCTTTCTATCAGTAGAATTCTTCTTTCTATTGTTGTACCAGATTTGCTTTTTTAGGGATGGGGGATAGTTAAAGATAACTTAAAGCTTATTAAAAGGGCTGATTATAGGTCACAAGAGAAGAAAGGAATCTATGTGAAATCATATAAACAACAGTACCATGTTTTCCCGAAAATAAGATCCTGTCTTATATTTTTTTGAACCCTGAAATAAGCGCTTGGCCTTATTGCCATGCGCTCAAAAGCCCGATTGGGCTTATTATCAGGGGATGTCTTATTTGGGGGAAACAGGGTAATCCTCAAATTATGAAGTGATACTATGAATCACTTAGTAACTGTTCAAACTTACAATGGACCGCCCTGAGAATACTTGTTACCCTGAAGTTCTGACAGTCGCCCCCCACCCCAGTCATGTGACTACATGTTGGGTCTTGGCAACCAGCTGGCATTTACGGCTCTTTTTGGCGTCCGGTAGTCACATGACTGCGTTTTACAATTTTTCTGAAAATAGGCATCAACTTCTGGTTTTCAACTAAACCAGCCCCTTGTAAACTATTAGTTCCCTTAATGACGATAGTATTCACCTAATAATTGCCATGGAAATTGGGTCAGTCACATGGGTGACCTGTTTTACGACCATTATGACCTATGACCATGATGGGAAGTCTTCATTACTATCATAATCATCGAGGACTACCTGGTATCTGTGGGAGACACACTCTGCTAAGCACACAGTGAAAGTGTATGAACGCTTTGGACGCGCAATTCTCATGCAAATATGTTTTGGTTGCTGCCTAATGAGGCGTCCATTGGGCGAGGCATCCAAAAAGATATTTGGGGATTATCGCAAAGGAAAGGTTGGGGACTGCTGATATAAAGGAATGGGGCTTCAATTGGGCCTGTCTTTTTGTGTTTTGATAACCTTATCCCCGCCTCCAATAGTGCCTCTGTAGCTTAAATCATCCCTTAATTTGACTGAATTCGGACCACTGGCTCTCCATCTAACCAAACACACAGGATGGCTGTTAAATTCAGAGTGGAAGGATAGAATATACAGCAAAATAAAAAACCCTTCATAACTTCAGCTAATGAGTCACTTTTTCCAGTCTGATGCATCGGCAGGGGCTCACAGAGCTGAAAATAAAGCAAGCTTATTAAGGATGACAAGAGCTCCTAAAAGCTTTGAAAATTGGTCTAATATGATTTACTCCCACACGGCCAAAATATACCTTGTTTCCCAGCTAGGTTGTACCTTATGGTTTAAAAGAACATTTGTGTTCAAAAGCCCAGGCAGGAAACAGCTTTCTAAAAGTCCACGTGCTGAATGTCTATACTGATTTTTTTTAAAGGTTCATGGTGCGGGAATTTTATTTTGATGAGAAAGAACTGAAGTGTGAAAAGGATGAAATGAGGAAGTTAGCTTCTGATAAGAAGCAACAGTATGTAAGTAAACATCTTCAAGTTGTCCGTATTGACTTCTGTGCCCGACTTGCTGTTGGCTAAGTTACCACACGATCTCACTATTAACTGTTTGCCCAGAAATGCTGTACGTATTCTTGGGATGATATCCAAGATAATTAATTATCCGAAAGTGTTGTTCACACAACACATTTAACCTGATTGCTGAATTAATCCATAGCCATAATACTCATGACTCATTGGCCCATAAATTAATCAGTGACCTAGATTTGCACACACACACACCTAAAAAAGGAACCAAATTTAACACATTGTGAATACAACTATTACGTTTGTAGTTTATGTTTACAGGTCTGGTTTCACCTGTAAACATTTGGAGTGTGCATGTGTGTGTTTGAGAGTCAGTTTGCTGTAGTGGTTAAAAGTGTTTTAATACGGTACTATATGTAGTCCAGAATAATACTCGATTTTCTAAAAACGGGACTTTCCAATATCTTCCCTGTGAATGGATGTTACCTAATGTTGTTTGTTTAATATGGCCACCCATTTTCCACAAATAACTCCGGGCAGCATACAACCCACAAAATATAAGTCCCAGCGCCCACAGGTAAAATAGTGACCCCATTCTCAACTACTAGTACTACTCCCCCCCCATAACAACAGCAATGGACATTGTATACACCTCCTGACTCAAATGCCTGGGGAAATCATTACCCCCTGAATGCTGAACAGAATGCAATCCAACAGACACCATTCAAATAGGTTGGCTAGTTCTTCTGCAAGCTTTTCCCAGCCAGAGGGAGCACCAGGAACTGTAGAAGACTTGATTACTTGACCACAATTAGCCATTTGGGTTAAGTATTTTAGATTTAGATTTAGATTTAGATTTTATTCAATTTGTATACCGCCCTTCTCCTTTGCAGGACTCAGGGCGGTTTACAGTC
>JANHFK010005152.1:49425-61945 GCA_036250565.1 Sibynophis collaris | reverse complement strand
ACCTTGAGCCTGGTGAGATTCGAACCTGCAGTAATTGCAGGCAGCTGGTGTTAATAACAGGGTGCTTTAGACCACTGAACTACCAAGGCTATTGCCTGCTTCCTAGGAAGGAGAATGATTGAATGAAGAGACTGGGCCAAAGCAGGGGTGAAATCTACTTACCTTCCCTACCAGTTCAGAAGTGTGTGTGCCATCATCACATCCAATTTTTGACCCTCTGCGGATGCACAGAAGGCTTTGTGTATGCACAGAGGGTTAAAAACCAGGGAGTAATGACATCCGGGCGGGTAGGTGGAGCCTCGCACTGCTGCTGCTACCGGTTCGCTTAACCACCCACTGCTGCCAGACAGAACCAGTAGGATTTCACCACTGGGCCAAAGTCATTCAGTTGGTTTCATGCCTAAAGTGGGACTAGCACTCATGGTCTCTAATCTGGTACCTTAACCACTTTACCAAAAAGACTCTCACCTTTTAACTGCTCATACAGACATTATACTGAGTACGTTGGGATCATAATCAAATCACCGCTTGATAAATGTAGATGGCCATCAAGATGAAAATATCACCAGTCTGCCTTCCATAACCCCAAGTTTGCATTTATCATTCAAACTAGAAACATAGGTCCCTCTAAAATATACTGAGGAGTATTAGCATTATATTTCTAATATGCTACCAATTCCTACAAGGAAGGTACAGTGGCTTAGTGGTTAAGACATTGGGCTTGTCACCTGGAAAACCCGGCAGTCAAGGTTCAAGACCTGGGCACCATGTGATGGGGTGAGCTCCCAGCTTCATCCCAGCTTCTGCCAACCTAGCAGTTTGAAAGCATGCAAATGTGAGTAGATAAATAAGTACCACTTCGGTGGGAAGGTAACAGTGCTCTGTGATGTCATGCAGGTGACATAACCATGGAAATATGTTCAGACATTGCTGGCTCAATGGCCTTGAAACAGAAATGAGCACTGCCCCCTATAGTCGGCAATGACCAGTGGAGCAAAATCCACAGGGACTCCTACTTTATCAATTCCTACAACAAGTTTTAGAAAATGTTTTTATTACTTTGATGATTAATCACACATAACCATTTAATCTATTATGGATAATAGCATGTAGCCATAGATAGCTGAATTATATCCACTATATATTTCACTGCACCTGAGAAGCGAAACAGCTGTTCATGAATTTCATATTACATATGATAAAAGGGTGTTTTTTTTAAAAAAAACTCATTTTTGAGCCCTGTTCAGTTAATTGAATTGCTAGCCACACTTGTAAACAAGTTAATGTACATGACATTGTAGGCAGGCCTATTGAAAATGGCTGTCAAGTTAAATCCTGGCTCAGTGAAAAAATGAAAGGAAAGAATATAATCAGATTTGAAAGGATTTTCCTAGAGACTTGACAAACATAAAGAATTATAGGAAATATCAACTATCTGTAAATGCAGAATTCATGTTGCAAATTAATGTGATTAATCTTCAGATGAAAGTATATTTTGATTAAAGAGCTAGCTGCAGAATTCATTTGAAAATCACTAGTTTTTTTCCCCTGAATTATTCTTAGCCATGTTCTAATCAAATTCTGTGCATTTCACATTGTTATTCTGAACATACCCCTATAGACATTATTTTCATAACCGTAGATTTCTGAAGTTTCAGTCTTTTTGCACTTACTGTAGTTTTTAATTGCAATATAAATAAATATTATTACTCAAATTTCTTCTCATTTAACCATATTTGTGTGTAGACAAATATCTCAATAGTGGTATTTTTTGTTTTGTTTTGTTTTTCATTTCCTTCTGCTAAATTCTGGAACATCGAAATTTAGCAAAGATGTAGATCAAAAACTGGCAACTATTTTACTCTTCAACTTAGTCATTTATTTAGGGATTGTTCAAAGTTACAATGGCACTGAAAAAAGTGATTTACAACCAGTCCTTGCACTTATGACCATTGTAGCATCCCCATGGTCACATGATCAAAATTTGGGTGTTTGGCAGCTGGCATGTATTTATGATGGTTGCAGCATCCCAGGGTCTGTAATTTCCATTTGTGACTTTCCCAGCCAATTTCTGACAAGCAAAGTCGATGGAGGAAGTCAGATTTGCATAATGACCACACAATCATTTAACCACAGCAGTGATTTGGTTTACAAAACTGGCAAAACTGGTTGTACAATCAGCATGACTCACTTAACAACTGTCTTGCTTAGCAATGGGAATTTTGGTACCCGGTTGTAGTCATAAGTCAAGGAACTACTTGTATGTTCTTTTCCATTCTTGTACATACAGCTTATTTTCATACCTCTTGTTAAGAAGCAATTTAAAAACAGATTATTTGGAGGAAAGTGAAAGGGGAAAAATAGTAATAATCTATCACCACCATCATAAAACTTCCTTAGCAAGAAACTGGGAAAAACTACTGATTTGTAACTAGTTCAGGGAAAAGAACCCTTATTTCTCCTTCTAACTAATCTAGCTTGAGATCACTTGCCCCTGAGGCTATTAATAAAGAGAAAATGGCAATCTTCTCTCCATAGGAACAGAACAGAACAGAACAGAATAGTATAGAATAGAATAGGAATATAACAGAATAACAGACTTGGAAGGGACCTCGGAGGTCTTCTAGTCCAACCCCCTGCTTAGACAGGAAACCCTACACCACTTCAGACAAATGGTTGTACAACATCTTCTTAAAAGCTTCCAGTGTTGGAGCACTCACAACTTCTGGAGGCAAGTTGTTCCACTGACTAATTGTTCTAACTGTCAGGAAATTTCTCTTTAGTTCTAAGTTACTTCTCTCCTTGATTAGTTGATAAGCTAGTTGACTTAATGATTTAATGGCCAGTGAGAAAAATGGGGCAAAATTCCCCTACAGGCCATATTTCTTTTATGGACAAGGACTGTGCATGTCTCATGGCTTTCATGTTTCCTACTCCACTGCAGTACTAACACACTAAAGTCTGACAAAACACTTCAGTGGCCTCTATTCATATAGCACAGCTGAAAGTTGCCACTACTATAGAGCTGAAAAGGTTGGTTTCTTTGAAGGCAGAAATCTTTTACAGACCCAAGCAAGGGACACCATTCTCTATCATAGTCAAAGCACATACATTCATTTAGGAAGGGCTGTCGTGTTTTTACATGACAGGACGACAGGAATTGTATGTATTTACAATACCTCTAGCGTCACGATATTTTAACTGAATACACCAATCTATTTCACATCCCGTCATGGTGCTGATGAAGCATTCAAATAGAACCACATCACAAAATCTCAGGTGCTGTATGGTTGCCATGAATAGCATATTGCACACCAGGGTTCTCAAGAGCTTCAGGTGGCCTATCTTCAAGAAGTATATTTTCCTGTGCTTTTTTTTTTTTTAATAAAGTTATAAATTTAGCTTCCTGAACTGACCAACATTGAGCCAGACAGTAACACTTGTGTTTGATGTATTTGTGAATCTTTAGTCTTCTCTGATTATCCAGAAGACATTTTCAAACCAATTTTAGATTGGGAAGAGCACACCAGGAGCCACCATCCAAAAGTTCAGCCAGTTAAAGAAGCCAATGAATGGAATCAGGGGAAAACTTAACTCATTGTGAAGTTTCCAAATAATGCCCATCATTATTCTCATTCTTGATTTGAAGTGTAATTAAAATGAATCCATCACATCTAAAGTTAAATATGGCTAAAGTGGCTCCATAGATGTAATTATTTTTATCTTTTGTTACATGAAAATTGAAGTTGTAATTATGTCAGTGTTTGAGAGGCTGCCACAAAGAGGAGGGGGTCAACTTATTTTCCAAAGCATCTGTAGACAGGACAAGAAACAATGGATGGAAACTAATCAAGGAGAGAAGCAACCTGGACCTAAGGAGAAATTTCCTAACAGTGATGACAATTACTGGAACAGCTTGCCATCAGAAGTTGTGCTTCATCACTGGAGATTTTTTTAAAAGAGACTGGGCAGCCACTTGTCTGAAATGATGTAGGGTCTCTTGCTTGAGCAGGGGGTTTGGACTAGAAGACCTCGAAGATCCCTTTCACCTCTATTCTGATTAATTAATTAGCTAACTTTTCAAAGGATCTGAAAATACACTTTAAGACATTGGAGGCGTAACATGCTGCCCTGAGTCCATAAGTCATTCAGTCTGTTTTTCTTTTCAAAAATATATCTGTATTTTTATTGTAAGTCCTTGTTGGGGGATTCCATTCAAAATTGTATCAATGATGGGTAAACATTATATACAAAGGCTTTGAATAAATCCTGGAAAATACCTGGGACTTATATAAGAATCTAGGTTTCTAATGGAAGCGCTAAGTAGCTAAAACTGCTATAGTACTTTTTGAGGCATGTTTGCTATGTCTTCAGAGCAGAATCTATTTTGTTTAGGAAGCTGGTTAAACTAAGAAAATAGTTATTTATGTTTACTGGCCTCTATGCTAATTGAATGATATGATGAGTAATCAAGCATGGGGACTCCAGAATCTGCAAATGACAGCCTGATTAATAAGTTACAGCTCTCGGTCAAGATAAATTTTGCATAGACAAATCTAGAGCTCTGAGTGAGCAAAGATTACTTTTGCCAAACAGTTACACAGACAAGAAACACATTAACAGTAATTTCCAGGTATTCATGTCAGATCTCTAGTTCCAATAGTACCAATTATGACTTAGAAGTCCTACAATATTTAGCACACAGAACTATCTGTGTTTCAGTGATAATGGGCTAAAGCTGCTTAGCTTGCTATTCTGTAAGGCATATGCTGCACAATGAGAAAAATCACCTATATATTCTTTTTTTTCTCTTGCCGTTAATTAAAATTCATCCACCACAATCAAGACTTTTTTAACCAATTGTTAAACAGGATTGAACAGATTTGCCTGACTTCTTTCAAGGCAGTTACAGAATTCAGCCTGGTAGCATCACTGAATAGCACTGTTAAGTAGAAAGTAGCATTGGAAATACTTTTATCCAGCAACTTAGAAATGTGAAATTCTCTGCTGTTCCTTTTTCTCTTTGAGAATTGCAATGGTCTCTTATATTTTGCTGACTTAAGATTCTGGCAATCAAATTACCCATCACAGTGGCTGAACTTTCTCTTCTGGTTGGTTGTCTCCTCTTGTTAATCCCTGTTCAGAGTCACACAAATCCTGCTATTTTGTGAGAAAAGATGTGCCGCTCGAACTCTTTTACATCCAATATATCTGAGCTAATCAAATCACTGCCAGCCTTTTCTGCTTCTTCTGAAAGCATCTGCCTTTGCCATTCATCACAAAGTCCGGCTAATTTAAGCAATCATCCTGATCCATGGCCTTGAACACCCAACTGTGATATTTCATACTGTCAGATATTTCCTTGTAATAATAGCTTTGCACACCAAACATTTAGGCCAAGGACACACAAACATATTTCAATAATTAGAGGCACCCTCATTCAATCAAAATTCCCTCCGTTCCAGAAGTGAATATAGCTTTTTTTAAATGCAGTGATTTTTGTGATGCCTCTCTTCCAATTTGTATTTCATGAAACAGCTGAATTCTTAACTCTAAAAGCTTTGTCATCTTTCAATGAAGATAAAATTACAAGCAGCTTATTTCCCCTACTTTTACTGGATCAGTAAAAAAATAGGATCAGTATTACTCTTATGTTTATAAAATATCAATAGCCCTTTAGGATCCCCTGTATTTATGATGATATTCTTTATCCTTTATTCTTATTGCCTATGCTTGTCCATTTCAATTTCTTGATTTCTATACACTATATTCTATTATAAAATGAAAATTATGGTTCATACTTTCATTCTCCTTCTATTATCTGCTCACTTTCTTTCTTTGGTTTTGTATTCATCAATTTACTTTCTCTGCAGAAAATTAATGGAATTGGGTGGCTTATTTATTATAATGATTATTATTCCTTTCTTTTGGCTTTTTATATTTTGTAAAACATTGCTGTAACTTCTTTTTCTGTCTGAATATTTTTGCATACTTTTGTCTCTGCTTATGCAAAATATATTTTTTGTCATGTCACATTCCCATGTCTGCTTGGCTCTACTCACATTTTGTAATTTTGCCAATCTAAAGTTTCTTCATCTCATCTTCATTCCTTTTCTCATGCAATTAATTCAATTGTTTTTCTTTGGAAAGCTTGTTCTTCTAATATGTGACTTCCACATGGTAGTATTTAAAAAGCCCTTTATGTATATTTTCTCCCTCATTTGTTTAAGCTTATGAGACTATAGGCGGGCTTTTAATCTCATGTTTCCCTCTGCCCAATGCTTAAAAAAATTAGGAGGTGCTAGGTGCCAATATAATTGCTCATTTTAATCCCTCTAGAATTGAACAGTAAAAAGAGATCTTTGTGAAAGTGATTACAACCCACCAAGACAGATGTTTGTATGCTTATGCACAACTTCCAAAGGGATGTTGAGTACTCATTTGAATAAATAAATAAGATGTAAATTGGTTAACTAAGGATACCATATACTTTTCAATTTTGTTATAAAGTGTGGAAGAAGAGCTCTTCTACTGAATAAACTGGCAGTGATATCAAGCAAAATTCATTCCTCTCCCTTCATACTCCAAGGCATTAAGATTTTTTAAACTCTACTAACTCAGTTCTGTCCTAAGGCAAACTGAAGAAAATAGTACTGAAGTACTGAAAGTTTGGGAATTAAGGCAGGAGAGTGAAGAAGATAGTTGTGCTTCATCCTTTTGGGCCAGAGGGCAGCAGAGATCCTGGGAGGACACCAGACAGGGAGAACTTCCATACCATCTCTCTTTCCACAGGAATGAGAGGGAGGCAACATAGTGCCAATAAAACATCTTTATTGACCAGAGATGGTAAGAATTTTGGTGGCATGTTGTATAAAGTATGCTTGGTAGGTGTTCATCTGAAAGCATACTCAGTATTTAAGGAACAGAAACCACCTGTTTCTGAGATTTAAAATACTTGTATGGCTGCCTTCTTAGAACATAATTCTGGGTGGCTCATAACAATAATAAAACCAAAAAACACAAGACCCAAGACTGATGCCTCAGCCATCCTCCTTAGATCCCTTACAAATATACTCTTAGGCTCCCATCTCACCATTTCCCAGAACTTGGATGAAGAGCCAGCCAAGGCAAAAGGGTTGGGGACTACCCAAGAGTCAGGAAAAGACCCCACTTTCTAGATCCCACTAGATCATGCAAGGGAAGGGGCATGAAGTGCATCAACTTTATCGAAGCTGAGACAACAGTGGCCGATACTGACAGGCTGCTACATCCTGGACCAGTGGTAACTTCAAGGTAGTCTTCAAGGACAACTCCATGTGGAATATGTTATAATTGCCCAATTTAAGAAAAAATCACTTGGAAGTAACTAAGCTTTGAGTGACCATGAGCAAGACTTCTGTATAAGGAATGGGCACAATTGACACACAAGATAAATCTATGCAACAGTTTCTCTGACCATAACTGCCATCTGTTTCTTGAGCTGCAAATCCAAGAGGATCCTCAGATCCACACAAACTCTAACCGGAGAAGTGCAATCCTGTTGATGCTTCACAAAAACCAAAAACATTCTTCCTAGGGATGAGTCAGAACAGATTCCTTTCCATCCAGATTCATCTAGCCTCCAAGCAGTGATTTAGCACCTCAGCTTATCACCTGATCAGCTACAGTGGAAATGTATAAATAAATAAATAAATACATATTTTATTTCTATACCGCCCTTCTCCCTGTTGGGACTCATACTGATAATTCGATACCATCAGCATACTGGTGGTACCACAACCCTGTGTAATCCAATGATTCCAATCTCCCATAAAACCCCTTGTTGAAAGAATATTGGCACTGTATATTTTTGTTTTGCTGGTCGAGTTGGGTTACTTTTTCTAAGAGGACATCTTATCTTAAAACCCCATTCTACCTCTCATGCGAAGCAGCTGCTATGATAGCATCCTGTCCAGATCTATCACCATAAGCATCACCTGCCCTACCCTTATCACTGCTATGGAATGGATTATATTGCTTCTATTTTATTTTGCCCAAAGTACTTCCTGTTATATGAGAAATATAAACCTAACAGAGCTGATATACATATTTTTTTCAAGGTACAATGAATTACACACAATGGGAACAATCACTAAACTGTTTTCAGTAGATGTTCTGATGCTTCTTTTAAGATCTTTTTTTCTCTTTCAAAGGCTGAAAAACACTGATTGTATTATAGCATTTCCATGGTGACCATGACAACCTTGATTTCTACTCTCATATGCTTGGGAGTAGGGAGATTATGACCCACGTCTCCTTTATGATTACCTCTTGGCAGATTCTACATCCTACATCCACTGTTACTTTACCTGGAGGATCCAGTTGCTGTACAGACTTCCTAAAAGTCTCTCAAAAGCCATGAATATTTTTTTTTAAAAAAAACTACTTTTCTCTCTTTGTCTCTCCAAATGGACTAAATCCCAATCCCTTCCTAATGGCATTATTGTGGATTGTTGTTTTGTGGTGGTGGTTTTGAATTATAAACACAAGTGCCTTTTCAAATCCTCATTAAAGGTTTATCTGACTGTTTTGCACCTGGGTGGTGCTGTTATAATGAAGTAGTCATATCTGTCTCCACAATTTATTTCTGCGTGCCCTGAAAATGTTTCCCTCTTGGAGTCACTAAATTATCCTTACTCGGTAACTGCTCATTATTTCAAACCTGTGTCTGTTGCTTTGCATTTCTCCACCTTGACAATATGCATTCCTGGGAGCCATAACTTCTGCTCAGAGGAGTACTGAATTTTGCAGCTTTGCAGATGGATCAGCCTTACCTTATCTGACCTATGGGCAAAGTTGTCATCTATCCTGATTTTACATTTCTATCTAGGGTCATTTTTGCTTTTTCCAAGGTTTCTACCCAATGAAAGTAGTCCCTAGCATTCTCTCAATGTTCATCTTTATCTATTGCATTACAACAGTCTTCTATAAGGCTTGTGGACTCAAGCCACTTTGGCTAACATCCTGTAAGCCTTCCGAAGTTTTGCTACTGGACTTTGTCTCATTCATCTCACTTACTGGCTTGCAGACCTGAGTCAGGGATCTTCTCTTCAACCCTTACAGATGCTTCTGGGTATCTGTAAAGCTACATCACAGTCTATTGCTTGAATGTCTATGAAACAAAATGTCTCCTTGGTGTTACAAACAGTCATAATATACTACTCTGCTATTTTATGGTTTTATATTTTATTTTTATGTCTTGAGGAAATAATAATGTGAGAGTCCCTTTGGGGATGCTTTTTCTAGAGCAAGCAAATGTTTTACAATATGTAAACAAATTCAGCAAGAAAATACAAATCTATAAATTTTCCTAATTGTAAAAATGCTTAAAAATGCAATTATTCTAGTTATTCTATGCTGGAACTTTTTATTTTCCTTAAGTAACATTGTCTGCCGAACCTCCACTCCAAAACTCAATAGCTGCCAACTATTGTCTTTGAAGAGTTACAGATAATTTAGGTAATCATAAAATAGCCAAAGGAAGGACTGCTTTAAGACATCAGTGGAATATTCTGTCCATCTAAGATAATCATTAAATACAACGTATAATTAAGATACAAATATCTTTCCCAAAAAGTTAGTCTGTATAGAAACTTTCCATTAATTTGTGGAAAAAGGGGAGGAAAAATAATTTTTGAGTGCTAGTCAAAAATATGTTATTTTTTTTAAAAGACCAATGTACTTCAGAAATTCTTTTGTTGAGGACTCAGTGCTAAAATATATTAGCATAAACCTCTTGAGATACTTTTTCCCTTTTGGAGAATTTTTCATTCTCTGCCCTTCTTTCCTTTTCCTTTGCCACTTATTTTACAATTGTTCTCTATTATGGTTCCAGATTCACCAAGTCCAACTTGCAATAAGGAGAATCTGGCATTCCACATATCCATTAGTGCTTCTTCCTAAAATATTCACTTTCATTAATCTGAATAATCTCCTGCAAGAATTTTAAAATTTTCTGTTTCTTTCACTATTTAATGGGAATGAATTTGCATGAACAACATCTTTAGTTACCAATACCTAATACCATCCTCAATATATATATATATACATAGTATGCAATTTCACAAACTGAAGAAATAAAACCAAGACATCAATAAGCAGTGAAACTAAAAAAAAATATTTTCAGAATTATATTCTATTCTTGAAGACATTAATACAAATTCCAAAATAAATATTTTGAATCTGAATAAAAATCTGGCACAATAGGGTTATAAAGCATAATTGGTCCAACTTGGTTAGAAACAGTTCTAACAGGCCATGATTATCTGGGGCCTGAACATATAGACAGACGGAATATTCAGGTGACCAATCGTCCTCCTTTAGGGAGGACAGTCCTTCTTTCGTAAATTCTATCCTCTCTCGAAAAGTGTCCTCCTACATGTCCTCCTTTTCTATATTTGAAGACTAATCTGTGAATCTCCATATTCAATCGACGCCGATCTGATCCGTTGCGTGTGATGTGACGTATGTGTATTTGACATGACAATTCGTCAAGGCTCGGTACAGTGCGGCGAGATGTGATTATGAGATGCATGTGCTCTGCACAGGAGAATTGTTTTGAGAGCGTGCACCGCGTGCAAGAGTGGGCCACACGCAAGAGTGTACTGCAATGCAAATGGCTTTGTTTACACTGAATAAAATGTTTCTTTTATTTACGATATTTTTTTCTTCAATTTATTTGTGTCCTCCTCCTCATTGTAAAAAAGTTGGTTGCCTTAGGAATATGATATTTAGCTAAATTAATTTAGGAGCTAGTTAGCTCCTCTTAGACTAGATATGATATTTATAACCTTCTCTTAACTATACTTTCTTTACCTCGGCCTTGGAAAGAAATACTTGGCTGCTGAATGGGGATGCATCTTTCCATACTGTATGACTTTTAATCTCCAGCTTGTTAAAAATCACTGCATATAACGTGACTTCTGACTGGGATGAACCTTACTCTTTAATTGCTTACAAGTGCCAAAAATTTCAACTGAACAAGGAAGAAAATGCCATGGACAATTTGTGTAATGGGCAAAGATCTTTGACAAGTATATTTCTTAAAAAGCCAAACCAGCAGCAAGACATCCCAAAACTGGAAAATGAAACGTAGCAATGCAACATTAGGAGGAATCTAAAAGTATTTTCCCATTTTGAAAGGAATCTTAGCTTTCCAACTATTCAAATAACAATTATCATCACAAACTTTCAGGGTATATTATACAATCAACTATACTCCTTTGCAAAGATTTGCTTATGAGCCTATCTTATTTATTTGTATCTAATCCATTTTTCTAAAATTGCCAATATTTCTTTTGGGCAGCAGTGAGTTTTAAACAATCTTTTCTAGAGAATTTAATAAGAGATGCACAGTCATTAAAGAATACACATATTGTACATAAACAATATAGTATATTATAGCCATAGCATATTACAAAGGCTGACAAATAGAGTAAATACTCAAAATGCTAGCAGTGTACATTCTTTCATATATTAATGCACTTAGTGTTGTTTGTCAAATTGTTTACATCAGAGTAGGAAAATGGGGAAAACATTCCATTTTTTATAGTAAATGCAAATCACAATATTTGGTGTGGAATATTAGGTTGCAAATGATCTCCATGCCAATGAATTATAGCCCTTCATTTTAATTTATTTCAAAATCAAATTGAGATGATAAATGAGCTAGTAGGAATAATAAATGAGTTGTAAATAATGATCTTCCTCTTCTTTTTCTTTTTTGCTACCCTTTGTCTTTAATTTATGCTACTTATACATTTTGATTTAATACGAAAATTAAGATCCATTCAGCCTAGCAGTCCTCTGTAATTGTTGCCTATTTATATTTGCACTCATTTGGGCCTCCCTTTATTTACTATTTCCATTTAAACTCAGAATATAACTTTCTATTAGATATTTACTTAGGCCATTCAGTAAATTGATTCCTTTTGTTCCTTCCCACAATTCCCCAGATAAACAAATTAATGAGGTTGAACCTTTCTATCTCCACTCATGTTATTTCACATCAATTTTATTTAATATATAAAACTCTCCATATATTATCAAACAATTTTAAATTCAATTCATTACATAGTGGGTAGATTTGGATCCAGAATCTTAGAAGCTACATAGTGTAGAAATAAGAATAATAAATAACTACCATTCCATTTTGATCCACTTTTATTAAATGTTGATTAACTTTGATTTGACAAAAAATTGAGGATTTTTTTATGAAGGAGATTATGTTTGATGAAGAAATTATACCTGATGGGGAAGCAATGTTGGTTTTTTCCCCATCTCATGCTTCTTAAAAATCAGATATGAGAATTATTTTCCTCTCCCTCCCTAAAATGGAATATTCCCCTGTTCAGTCCTTAAATGTGTTGTATTATAACTGTCAATATTTTTTCTGGTTGACTCAATTTTTTTAAAATCTGGGGGGGAAATCTGGAGTAGAATAGCATCTGATGATACTATGATAAGATAAGCAGGAAACATA
>JANHFK010005148.1:231767-242663 GCA_036250565.1 Sibynophis collaris | reverse complement strand
AGGGGGAAAGGGGGGGGGGAGAGAGGAAGCTGCATCAAAGGTACCTTGAGTGAGAAGACATCATGCCGCCTCCGGTTCGGCTCCCCCATCCTCCTTGTGTCGTGGTGGTAACTGCTGCCCTGCGAATTGGGGCCGTGCCACTCTTTCCTTGGTGCGGCATCACGGCCGTGCCGCTCAACCACATGGCGGTCTTCGTTATAATGCTAGGAGGGAAGGAAGGAAGGTTAAACTAAGACCAGAACAACCTCGTGCCTTTTCCAGCAGGGGGACAAATCTACCCTCTAGAAAGCCTGGGGGAGAGCTGCTCCATGGAGGACCGAGAGATGCTTGGCCTCCACAGATTAGGGGTGTCTGTGTGTGTGTTGAGGGTGGGTGGTGGGAGGCCCTACAGCACAAGCGCCAATTGAGGCCTACTGGTGAAAACCCAAGGAAATGGGCCATTTGCTCCCGGCCCCTGGATCCCCCCTTGAGGTGCTCAGTGGGGCCTTCCCTGCCAGAGACACGGGAGAAATGGAGGAGTTCACACCGCTCCCGAAGGCCACAGAGGGGGAGGGCTAGGAAGGCAGCCTAAATCAAGAGGAGGGCTTCCAGATCCCTGCTCACGGCCATCCCATTCCCAGGCTCACCTGTCCGCCACTGCCCCGCTCGATCACGCCCCGCTCCGTCTCTCTGCTTCCATAGCCAGTCGCGCTGCTGCGGCTGCCTGCAGGGGCCCCTCTCACGGCATGCCCAGCGACCTCTCGGCCGGATCTTTCCGTCCTTTCTCTGGGGAAACGAGAGGAGTCAACCTGGTGCTCTGAACTGCCACCAAGAGGGCTGAACTGAAGCCATCATTCCTTGGGCCTGCTCCACGGAGGTCCCTGGCCATAAGCTGTGGGATGCGGCTGCGCCAGAATAGCCCAATCCAAGCCCTCCTCAGCGCAGCGCCAGGCCACTTCAGTCGCATGTAGCATTTAGGATGGGAGGGAGGGAGTGAGTGACCACCTCCTGGGCCCCCGGCCGGCCCTCTCTCACCTGGCATCCCGCTTGTCAGGGTTCATGCCTCCTTCAGCCTTCCAAGAGCTTTGCCGGGAGGGGTTGGGCCCGGATTCCCGTGGGTGCCGGCCGTGAGGAATCTTGGGCCTCTCCTGAATGATCACCGTCCTCCTCTCGTCATGGTCTCCCCTCACTTCTCTCCTGTCGCTGTCGCGGAGCTCGTTGCGAGGCTGAGGGGGTTCGTTCCTTCTGGAATCAAAGTTCTTGGGGTACCTCTCAAACCCAGGCTCCTCCCTTCTTCCAGTCGGACGAGTCTTTTTGCCATCACTTGGATTGACAAATCGTTCACGCCTGATCAGGAAAGCAAAGGGCGTCTTCAGTTCAGAGGGAAGAGCCGCTTCCCCGGTTCAGCGGAACATGACTTTTGCCAGCCTAAAACTCAGCCTTGGGCAACGGCCCCGCAAAGGCGGAAACCCGGAGGAGTCTTGCCGTCAGGCAGAGGGGTGCCGACTCAGACAGGCGGGAGAGCTACGTCCCTGGCACGAAGGGAGAGCCAGGAGAGACTCAGGCTTACACAGAGCTGGCTCTCCAAAAGCTCCCTGCCCCCTTCTGCACAACGTTTATGCAGCAAGCCATACACAATTCCCTGCAAAAGGGAATGCTAGGCATATATTCCAAGGCCATTTTTAGTCAATTATTTTACCGTATTTATTCAAATATAATGCTAGTAAAATAATTCTTACTGAAAGAATCTCAAAGTGATAAGTAACCTGATGGTGAGAAAGATGTTGTCCAAGGCTCTGCCATTATAATTCTAGCTGTTCTTAAGAGGTCTGCTCTCTGCTTCCCTTGCCATGACGCCCTGGAGGCCTCCGTTCCCTGCCCTCTCGTGCTAAAGGTCCCTCTGCCTTCCGCACCCCCAGAGCTCCCTCTGCACCCACCTGTCAAAGGACGAGGGCTGCCCTGCCGAGCCTTCCGGGTATCGGCCCCGGTCCCGGTGGTCGAAGTCAGTGAAGCGGTTCTGCTGCCGGCTATAGTCAGAGCCATGGCCGAAGCGGGCATCGGTGTCCAAAGTCATCTTCTTGCTTTCATTCCAGTAGGTCTCGTCTCTTCTACGAGGGAAGAAAGACCTCAGTTCTTGGCAGGGCTTGGCAAGGCACACGAACCACGCCCATGGGACACCCACACAGGCCGCTGGCGGTGGTGCCCTCCGGACGTGCTCAGGAAGGAGGACCCCCGTGGCGGGCACCCACTCACCGGTGATCCACATCATGAGGCCGCTTCAGGGCGTTCCTTTTCTCTTGCTCGTAGCGAAGCTGCTGCTGCTGACGGCGGAGCTCTTCCCTCTCGTGAGCGATCCGTTCCGCCTCCTTCCGCCGCTCCTAAGCAGGAGAGAAACGCTTGTTGAAGAGGAGGCCCCGCCTCTGCACCCGGCCTCAGAGCTCTGCAGCTGCCCAATTTGGGGGCGGAGGGGGGGCGCGTAATGTCAACATTTTATCCAACATGTTGCAGTAGGACTAACGCAGATCCCGCGTTACTTCTTTTAAGGCTTCGTTTTGGGTTCTAACACTTCCTAAATGGTCCAAACTGGGCTGGCACAGTTGGAGCAACAAAACAGCCGTTCTGCCCTGAGGTTCAAACACCCCGCAAAAAATTTGGAGTTTGAAATGTTGTGCACACCACTCCACAATCAGAGGAGCCCCCGAGAGAAGCAAAACGAACGGGGAACCCTAAGCATACCTGCTCAATCCGAATACGTTCCCGTTCCAGGCGCTCCCGCTCCATCCTCTCCCGTTCCAACTTCTGCCGCTCTATTTCCAGCCGCTCCCGCTCTCTCTGAAGCCGCTCCCGCTCTTCACGCTCCCGCAGCAGTCGGATCCGCTCCCGCTCCCGCCTCTCTCGCTCCGCCATTTCTCTTCGCCTGCAAAAGGAGAGAGGTCGCCCCGGATTAACACGGGGCACAGAACGGCAAGAGAAGAAGAGGCTTCAGTTCCCAACTCCTCTCCTGGACACCCACAAGGCACATCCAAATATTTAAAAGCACAAGAGAAACAATCTCAACAATAAAGAAACCCTGATGAATATTACAAGTAACACGAAGCAATAGTTAAGATGCCCGTGACTTATTTTAAAAAATTGGCAGGCGGAAAATTCGATAGGATGCCACCTTCCTGCTTCCTACCCCACCCCAGCTGTGGAAGCCCAGAAGGGGAGGCCGCAAGATAGGCTTGCCTCCTGTGTACCAGGTCCCTACAACTCCCTCAGACGTCCCAGATGGAAAAGGAGGTTGCCCAGCCCTTCCCCGGGGCACAGGATGGTTTGGAACCAAGCTCTTCTTTTCTGGCTTCAAGAAAAACGTAAAGCAAGGCAACTGTTGATCTGTCCTTGCGGAGCTTCAGGAAAAGCCACTGCAGAGGCCTACCTTCTGAGCTCCACAGCACGCCGTATTCGTTCCAATCGCGCGATGTGTTCCCTCATGCGTTGCTCCTTCATTTTCTCAAAAGGCAAAATGTCCTTTCTGCCTCGGTAGTCTCTGAACTTCATTTTATCGTGAAGAAAACGCTCTTTGTTCCTTAACATAGGTGGCTGGAGACAAGTTGCACAAATGCAGGTTTAGCAACAGTTGTTAAATCCTTACTATGGACTAATGCATTAGAAGTTAAGATGTGCAAAATGTTTCACTTTGAACTATCCTAACAGCAAAGCTTGACGTCTCGAATGCAAAATCCTTCAAACACTCTCAAATACGCAGGATGCCTCTTGAGGTCAAAGCACTCAGTTGAGGACTTGGAACAATTCTAAAACACAGCTAAAATTAGCCCTTTTGTGAAGTTTCACACTTAAGGTAGTTGAAAAGAGAACATTTCTCTTTCTGAAACACTAATTTCAGAAAGGAAAACGTGTTGGCCACTAGAAGCGTTTTATGGGGAGAAATGTTTTGGGTCTCCCCATCAGCACTGGGGGCCCTTGGTGAGCCTGCCCCCTGGTGGATGGAAAGATCTTTGACAGCTCATCGGACCATCTCTGCCTTCCAGCTCTTCAAACTAACCTCAGAAGTCTGCTTTTAGATATATTTGCTAATCTTGCTACCTCCGCCTACAGCTTTAGAAAGCAGTGGCTATGCTCTCCATTCTCACTTGCCAAGGCTTGCGTTTTTTATGTACCTTCTCAAATCTTCCTCTTCTTATGGCCCTCGGGTGAATCTGATCGCCTTTGGTTTGGTCTAAAATGACCATATGACTTGGACTTTTTACACCTTTTGAAGAAAAAAAGACATGTTTAACACAGAAGGAAAAAAACCAGATGGATCTGCAACCTTGCCCGCAGAAAAACAATTTGATGCCCTCTAGCCATTTCTTAAGGTGGGAACCACAGCAGCGGGCCTCCTGACCAAACCAGAGGGAGAGGCCAGTCCAATACGCCAAGAATAGCCAACCTGAATAAGACTGTCAGATTAGCCACAACCTAAACCTCTAAGTAGAAACGATCCTCAGCTCCATTTGTTGAGAAAGGTAGAGTTTTATTAGAGGTCAAGTGTGCTGCATAGCCAGAATTCAGAATTGTGTGCCCAAATCTCCAAGTTCTACTCCTCCCACAACTGCCCACCCCACGTAACCGATCAAGTCCATGCAAGATGTTTTCATAAAGGTCAGTCCAAGCGCAGATTAGCATGCCGGCCTCTCCTACTTCCAGCTGGGTGACTTTGGGGCTTAGGGAGGTACAATCTCTAATTTCCATTCCCCAAGCCTCTCCCTCCCCACAGTTCAGGGCAATCTGTCACAGCGAGCATAAGGCCACCGCTGACCCTTGGGCCAAGGACTGCTGTGTCCCTGTCCCCTCCCCCTAGGTAAGGAAGCCCCCGGACATACTCAGCCGCTTCCTGTCCTCAGGGGTCTTAGCAGGCTCTTGACTGGTGCAGCCGGATCCACTATCACTCTTCTCATCCTTTCCATCGGCCTTCCTCATATCCTTGTTCTCTTTCTTGTCAGATTTATCAGCTTTCTTATCCTCCTTTTTGGAGGGAGTTCTGTTAAAAAATAGGAGTAAGAACCATAAATGGTGATGAACTCACTTCCAGAAAAAATCAGTTTATCTGAAGGGAGGCAATTAGATATTACTAAGTTATGTGTTCTCTTTAAAACAGGTTTCTGAAGCTGCAGAGCGTGTGTGTGTGTTGGGGGGGGGGGGTATATGTTTCGCAGAGCTTCCAAACCTTTTATCAGGGGAACTACTAGCTCTTTGAAAGCACTTTAGACAGGCAACTAAATTTGGGGATGTGCAGAGCTCTTACTTGCTGCTTTTGTCACTCGATGTAGTCTTCTTTTCTCCAGGGTTCCTGCCAGAGCCAGATTTCTCATCACTTTCTTTCTTCAGTTCTTTTTTGGAAGGATCACCTTTGACCTGTAGAGAGATGTGTTATGTACACACAGACATACACACACACATTCATGTGCATACACGATTATGAATACAAGAGAACATCAAAGAATCCTTCTACACGGAACTCGAACGCTCCCATCACCTGACCGACCTGTTAAGAGACCGGTGGGAGGAGGAGCCTCCCCATCAGAGGGGGTCAGTCCTCCACAACGGAGCTTCTTCACGGCAACTTTTGCACAGGATTCCGAGCCGCTAATGGCCTGCCTAGCCCACTTCTCAAATCTGCCCCATCTCCAGGCTTCTTTCAAACCAGGTCGCTGACAGGAGCCCTTTCCCTCAATTCTGCAGGCTTCCTGCACAAGAACTGGCTAGGTAGCCTAAGGTTTCTTGAGCGAAACACGCACAGGCTACTGTTAAAATCAATCGGGTGGTGCCCCCTTTTCCCCCCTCTCCTCCTCCCTGCTCTAGAGACTGCTGGCCGTGTGCCATCCCACCTACTTTCTCAACGGAAATCTGCTGCCCATGGAGCTCTGTGCGGTGAAGGTGGGCAATGCACCTTGCCACTTCGGTGCTGGAGGACATGGTCACGATGCCGTAGCACTTTGCCCCAGGGCTTCGGGCACTGGTGACTACCTTTGCAGCAAGGACCTACAAAAGCCAAGAACAACCATGAAGCGCATGTTGACATTCAGGTATCATTTTGCTACCCTGGCCCTGCGACCGAACCCTCGGGGGCTTTAGCAGTCCGTCTTCATTTGGGAGAAACCGGCCTTACTTGGGGGCTCTACCGCCACTTACATCTTCTCTGTTCACCTTTCCTGGGGCCCTTTTGTAGGAATGCTACCCAAGAGAAAAGAGTTTTAAGGGCAGGGAAATCCACTGCAAGCAGCCTGCTTGTTTAGGGATTAGACAGGTTGGCCTGGCCAGGTGAAGAGGGCCGCTATTTCAGCCTCTTGGCTACGCTGGTTTACTCAAGAGCCACAGTGTTACTACCTGAGTGCAGGTGTGCAAACCTCAGCTCTTTCTCTTATATTTAGTTCTCCTAGCGCGTGGCACCTCCGAAGGCTGTGCCCTGAAGTGCTTAAGCACACAATAGAGACGGAACAAAACCCCAGGAAGAATGCCCTTCTCTCCTCTTAGCTGTCCTTTTTGCAATATAAATCTGCCTCTTAGAAGTCCTGATAATGAAAATATATGGTATTTTAAACTCCAGCCATAACTTTCCTAAGCCTTGACTGTCCCTGCTTCTTTAACCAAGAAAACCTGACAGCCCATAAAAAAAGAAGAGCAACATCATTTCCTATTATGTAACAAAGCATGAATACACCCCCCCTCCCTGAGACCCAGGAGTCAAATGCCGTGGGAAATGACCGTCCAAACCCTTCTTTGACCAAAACCCCCCAATCCCATTCATGGTCTCACATCTTTTACCCTGTTCATTCATCTGGGCAAATGTAGAACAAGCCCCTCTTCTCACAATGCACAAGGGTTAGGTTGCTGATCAGACTAGCTATAGATTCCTGTGAGGACACCACAGCGGATTGCACTGTACATTGTTAAGGTAGCTCAGCAAAACGTTTTCCTTTTGTTTACGCTGCGCTCTGGCGCAACCCAGGATTGCCCCTCAAAGTCGTTGGTCGCCCCTCTCCAGCAAAGCCATACCTTGCCATACTTGCCAAAGAGGTTTTTCAGATCAGCGGCTTTAGTATTGGAGGACAATCCACTAACCCATAAGTTCTTAGTGGAGCTGCTCCCGCTGCTGGCACTTCCTACAGTGAAATTCGGCAGAAAAATGTTTCAAGGTCAATTGGCACAAATATCACCAGTGTAGTAAAGGGAAGCAAAAATTGTTTTCTTCTGATAAGAAGCAATGCGTAAAGAGAACAAGGGATGAGACTGTAGCTTTTGTGATTAGTTCCAACCTACAGCAGATGTATCTGACCGCAGACAACCACCACCTGCGTAAGGCTTTTATTTAAAAGGAAAAACATGGGGACACTCCCCTGCCACCTTTGCACAACTCGACTGCATGCAAGATGGTAGAGAGCCGGGGTCAGACCAGGGCACTGAGAAGAGGCCGTGGGCAAATTCTCTAGCCTGCCACTATACGATATAGCCTTTTGGGTCTCTGGCAACACTACTTGGTAGCTTCATGAAGCCAGCTAGAACTGCAAAAGACACTGCTGCGGACCTTTGGGACTGGGCTGCACAAGTGGCGGGCCAGCAAAGGTGCATTTGCACAAGCAGCAGGTGCGCACACACAAAACCATCTCTCCCTTCTCTCCCCCTCCCTCTGCTGCTGCTGGTCCACAGAGCTGGGAAGGTTGGGGACGGACTGCTTCTTGCCAGCTGCAGTTTCTCCTTCCCCCTACCACATTGCCTGAAGAAATGTCTGCTTCCCACTTTTTTTAAAAGACCCAGGTACCTTTTATTTTGTTATATATCCTTATAGTTTCAAAGTTGCAATTATGAACCGGCTGACCTCAGTCTTGCAGGATATATGCCAAACCATTTAAATGTTCATATAAACAATTTACTTATAATTGGAAAAGAATCTAATTCACAATATTTAAAATTGTTCTTTCAGTAATTTTACAATCAAAGCATTATTTTTCATGTCTCAACAAAAAAAATGTCTTCACTTTCTTCAAGAAACATTTCTATGCCAAACCTCCTTTTGAAATCATTAATATTAAGCATCAATATTATCTTAGCTGCTTGCATTCCGCAAATTCCTTACTGTGGAAATACAAGAGCAAAAATGCGCCATGGGCCACCCTGTTTTTAACTGTATCACCAGGCAGAAAATCCATCATGTTTCGCAGGAAACTCCCGGTCACCAACGCGTTAAGAGAAACCAATTTCAGCACCAAAAAGGAAACTCCTACAAACTCCTGGAATCGGTTTTCTAGCAAGGTGGCTTTCTCTTAGCATCACCAAAGAGAAAGCAGGACCAAAGCCCCCAGTGGGAAGCCAGTCATCCCCTAATTCTCCATCCCTTCTTTCTTTTCCAGGGTTCTTTGAAATTTAGAGATCAGTTACGTTCTCTACTCCAACAGTAAGGCACCCCACCCAAAGCCAAATCTCCCAACCGAAAGGCAGCCTCCTGTTCAAAAGAGTTTTCAAATCAGGCAACGAGAAACAGTAAGCCAAACCTTCTGCCAGAAAGGAAGCAGCTGAAGGAGCATTTTCCCCACAAGGAGACCTAGCAGCCATTCTCCCACTCCCTCCCCCAAGTCAGAAGCACCTGCTTCTCTTGCAGACACAGCACATTACCTTTGTCATCTTTGGAGGTGCTCTTGCTTTCTTTAGACTCCTTGGCCAAGCTAGGAGGAGGAACAAATCAGAGACTGAACAAGCAGAACTTGCTTGTTGAGAATCTTACACTATTAACCAAATCATTAAAAGGGGGGGGGTGGGGAGGAGAATGAGGTGTGTGAGTAAAAGCAGGGATGCATTGCAATTGGAGGAAAAGTGATCTCCCCGCATCATGGCTTCTTGCACTGATTCTCCCCAAGATGCCTGAAGATCTAGATTTTCTGACAATTTTATTCAGTGGATATATGGTAATCTTCTCCACATTTCAAGACTGGGACTTGGCTTCATTTTGGTGTTTCTCAGAACTGAGAGTTGTTCATTATCATCACAAGGCTACTTAAAACTTGACTATTTGAAAAAATAAAAAATAAAATGCTGTCAATTCGTCAATGCATATACGAAGATCCTGATTATTATTATTTTTTTTAAAAAAACCACACAGGTAACTTACGGCCATCAAAACATTTTACAGGCAGGAGCATAAGATACTAATTATAAGTTTCTTGCTGCTACCACCTTAATGCAGAGTGATCTTATTGAATGCTGGCAGTACCTTAAAGAACTGACATAGAAAGACAAACCTCATTGCTTGACCAGAGGCCCCAGTAGACGAGGGACCTTTCTTCAAAGTATCCTTGTCTTTGTCTCCAGATTCTGCTTTCTTCGAGCTCTCTCGGGCTTCCTTCTTGACAGGCTCCCCCATCGCGCAGTCTTCCTTCTTACCATCTTTATGGTTCTTGGTCATCTCATAGTCTTTGCCTTCTTTCTCCAAACTCGGCGCAATGGCATCTTGCCCATCTTTTGACTTGCTTGCTTCTGAATCTGTAATTTTCAGATTTTTACCTGTTTCCAGAAGGTCATCCCCATCAAAATCCAGAGTGATGGCATCTTCGGCCTGGATTGTAACCGATATGTTATCATCATCAGCTTCTTTCAGAGAGACGTTAGCTTCCATCTCTTCTTGAGCCGAGTGATCAGCCTCAGCTAGGCTCTCTTCTGAACGAAGAGGTTTAGATACTTCTTGTGTACCATCACCAGAACCTGCTTTATCTAAGAGGATTTAACAGGAATAAATATGGCAAAACAAGAAGTTTAAACATTTTCATATGCATAAGCTAGAAGAGAGGACCTAGAAAATACAAAGCCAGTTATTAGAACTGATGGAAGATTAGGGAAAGAACATAAGGGGCATTAACATATAAACCCAGGATCATTCATTCTTCATGGTAAATAAATTTTCTAGACAAAAACACCAACCCTGAACAGGGTTCAGACAACGATTCCATCCGGGAGACACCTGTTCTTCAGTACAAGTATCTGGCCTCCATTGTGGGCTTCCATGTGCAGATCTGCTCCACTTCGTGGCTTAAGGAGGCAGCGAGAGCAGAAGTCAAGGTCTCTGCACTTCTAGGGATCAAGGGCTTCGTCTTCCCGTCCGCTTCGGAGGGCCCAACACCTTCACCTCCTTCGTATTGCCTCTTGTTGCCAGCTGCATTGTCATTCCAAAGACTAGCTGCATGTCTTCATGTACGTAAGCCACAGTTCACCCTGGACTGGCAGTCTTCATCCAAAGGCCAGCTGGCAAACGTCCTCAATCCTTGGGGTCTGTCCGGCACTCTTGCTTTCCCTGAAGAGGCTTCTTCACTCGTGGAAATCCTTAGAAAGGCCGAGCCTGAGCTTGCACATGTTAAGGGCCCATTTCACGAGGGCATCTTTCCGTTGAAGTCTCAATGATCCCATCATGTCCTTTAGGCTACAACCTGCAAGATCCTGAAGGGAGCTCACGAGAGGAGTTTCTTCACAGGAGTCTTGAGAGTTTGGCTTTCAGGAGTATCACTGAGGAGATGACTCTCATTTATGGCTTTAAAGAACGGTATGACAATTGCCAGAGCATGAAAGAAGGGCATGGTCCACAGTCTGAAGGTCTTTCCAATTCCATTCTGTAGAGTATTTAGTTTTCGTTGGGCAGCTATTGGTTACTGCAGTGCAAGGTGCAGCGTAGACATCAAGACTTACCGTATCCACAAGGCTTAAATCGAAAGAATTTAGAGTCTTTTGTCCAGTAAGGCCTGTGAAGGGCCGTATATATGGATCCAGTGATGTAAGTGAAGCTGGAGGAACAAAGCCAATCGAGCAGAGGTTCAGCCACTATCCTTGGCAGTGGCTCTTACTATGGAGATGGTTTTTAAGGAGCAAACCAAGGCACTTGTTATTTCCAAAGGG
>JANHFK010005148.1:167217-178049 GCA_036250565.1 Sibynophis collaris | reverse complement strand
GGGGGGGCTGTCGCTCAGGGTGGCCGCTCCAGCGCCCATGATCCACGGCCACCGGATGGCGGCTGATTCGAGATGGACTTGCCCCAGCCTTCCCGGGGGAGGCAGGCGGGAGGGACCGACTACAAAGTCCATCCTCTTGCTAAGGGACGGGACGGCGCTCTTCCCTTTATGTGGATGGGAACCCCGGCTCATCCCGCCCGGCCACTCCCGGCGCCGGACGCCAGAGGGCGCCGTGGCGGCCAGTGGGGTCCTCCGGCCCGCCTCCCGCCTCCCCCCTCCCCGCAGTGTTGCCGCGCGACGGAAGCGCGAGCCGGCGGCGGGTCTCGCGAGGCTTGGCTGGGCTGCGCTCCCTCCTCCCTCGCTCCCTCCCTCCTCTCCCCTCGCGGGATGCTTCCTGCTGCCTGAGGAGCCGCGGGAGGAGCCGGGGGGCGTCGCGGACGGGCGGGACCGGCCAGGTAAGCGCCTCGGGCGGGAGATTCTCGGGTCGGGAGGCCGGGAGCGTCGCCCCCCCCCAGCGGCGGCCCCTCCCTGCGCTGAGGGGCAGAGGCGGCGGCCAGGCCGGAGCGCGTCTCGGACTGCAACTCCCGTCAGGCCGCCGCCCCGCGAGGCATTCTGGGAAGGGAGGAGGAGGGGGGAGGGAGCGGCGCTGGACAGCTCCGAGGAGCCTCGCCCGCCCTGCAGCCACCCCGGGAGCGGACAGGTAGGGCGGCCCCGGCTGCGACCCCCCCCCGCCCCACCCCTCCTCCTCCGGGGCCCCTCCGTGGGCAGGGCAGGCCGGGGCGGGCGAGGGCTGCGGGGCCTTCCTCCTCCGGACAATGGCCGGGTCCTGGGTGGGGGCCCCTCGAGAGGCTCCCCGGGGGCTCCAGCCGCCTTCCAGGGGCTCCCGGGGGCCTCGGCTCATTCCCGCCGCCAAGCGCCTCTCGGGGCGCCCAGGATCGGCTGCTGCCCCTTCCCAGGCCGCCCGGCGCTTCTGCGGAGTCCCTGGGCCTCCAGAGCCAGCCGGCCTTTGGGAGGAGACGGCCCAGCCAGGCAGCCCCGGGGAGGGAGAGAGCGGGGAGGGGGGCTGCAGGGCGGCCCGGGGGCCATAATTCGGAGCCAGCCCGAGTGGAGAGGGCCGGCAGGGCTCCCGGGGCTGAGCGAGCCCTTTCCGCGGGAGCCTCGGGAGGGAGAGAAGGGCTGCGGGTGGAGGAGGCGCCTCTGATGGAGACCCGGCCGTCCCATTAGGCGCTGCTCTTTCCGTCCTTGGGGACCAGCCTTGTGCCAGCAGCCGCCTCTGCATTCCTGCCTGCACGGGATAAACTTCAGCATAAAGCTCAATATTTAGTCGGGGTTTAAAAAGGTGACGCTGGATGTGAACAGGCGCCGGTGCACCAGCTCTGCAGTCAGGGGAAGCATCTGTAGTGGAAGCCTCATAAAGTGTGTGTGTGTGTGCCAGACGTTGCTCCCCTTCCATTGTGGGACGGTAAGAGAGAAACTCAAGGTAGAACTCTTTGGAGTTGAACTTTACTCTGGTGGCTCCATGGACGCAGGCAGGGAAAGATGAAAGGCCTTAAGCCTTGGACCCAGAAGCTTTGGGGGCTGACTGGCCACTGGAATGGTGGCGTGAAGCCTGGGAATTGGCCAATGGCAGCCTGGCTTCCATGACTGCCTCTTGTGACTGATCCAACTGGAAGGTTTCCAGGCAACAACCCTAGTAAGAGGGTTCTTTTCTGGAACATTGGAGGTAATGGACGATAATATTTAAAGAGCTGACAAGGCCCACATTGGTTGGTTGGGAACTTAATAGTTTAAAAGCATTGTTACTTATGTAAATCAGCTTTATATAAATTTAGCAATCGGTTCTAAATTTTGCAAATCCACAAGTAGTATGAAATACGCACAAATGCTCAATGGGAAAGTCTTTATGGAGCCTTGTTGGCTATTAAATGGCGAAACACTGAAAAGGTCAAAGGTTACAAATAGGAGCAACTTTGCCAGAGCAGATACAGCCAGGGCTGGACTAGATGATCCGGTGATCTGATTTGCTAGGCCCCTAATGAAGGCCCCTAATCCCTTCATAAATATAGCTGCATTCCATGGGGGTGGTTTTTTTCTATTTACCTTGTAAGTCACTCCCTTGTCTTCATTTGAGGTTGGTTTGGAAATTCCACGTTCTCTCTCACCTTCATTGTGTCTTACAGATTGCCCTTGTTTATGTTCTTTGAAGGAACAATTTTGATTGTCTTGTGAATAAATAAATGATAGCGCAGCAAATGTAATCTTCACGTGTGTACACACACACACACATATACACATTTTTGGTGTACACCTACAGTGTAAGAAGTCTTAAACAGCAGGATAGCATATTTGCAAGAGAAAGCAAAAGTGAGTGCTCTTTTTTCTTGTACTCTTCAAAATACAAGCCTGTAAGTGCAGTTTTCACAGAGAATATATCTGCAAATATATTTTGTAACCTTCTGAAGGAGTGTCAGACGTTCTTAGCTTACCAACACATCAGATTCTAAATAAGTATTTGTTTTGCTGATGATACAAGTCTGACTTTTCTGTAATCTGTGCTAGTTTGAATTCTTTCCGCACATTGAAAATTATAATTAGCAGCATAAACACAAATTATAGTTTTAAAAATCAAATTATTCCATTTTGAAGATGTTTAATTTTGAATTCATGTCTGTTTTTTAATGGTTTTCGACATATACGGAGCTGGAAATTCAGAGCAAAGAAAATACAATATCAAAATGCTGAATTCACCTTAAAGTAAAATCCTGTCTTCTGTTATGAAGTCAATACAAGCTTTGACTTTGTGGCTGCTGCTGAGACTTGCTAGAACATTGTGGCTAACCTTGAATATTCATTCCTCTTTGGGGCATATTCCTCTGCTTCTGTAGTCTTAGAAATAGTTATCTGGCCAGAAAGGACGGCTGGTTTGGGCTTCCGCAATGTTGTGCATTTGTCCTGAATGGACCCCAAAAAATGTCTGTGTTATGTAGTATCTAAATTTCATACTTCAAGGATGGCGATTGAGCCATTTTGTTCGCAGCATTGAGCACTAAAAAGATTTAAAGACTGTATTAATCTTGAGAAGCTTTTGCATTATTTAAAATAAAAAACACTTTATAAGAAAATATAATCATTGTTCACATGCTAATCAGTGAAATATCAATTAGGACATTTGTTACTTGCATCCAATAAAAAAATAGTGGTTGGTAACTATGATTAGTTTTGTCCATTTATGCAGTGTCCTTTTTGTAGAGGGAATTTTGCAAAGTTTAAGCAGGTGGTTCCTTGTTTTAACTTAAATGTTGTTGAAAGGCTGAAGAGGGAGAAAGAAATGCTAGCTAAGAATATAAAGAATGACAGTGAGATAATGCAATCACAGGTAACTGGAAGTAAGACTAGATAATTCAGAAAATGTCCAGCTACAATTTCTTTCGGAGAATTTCTGTATCTCAGCATGTGATGTAACATCCACATAGGGTGGACTTTCATTGTGATGACATCATGCTGGCTGCTTTGTTCTTTGGTGGAAAAGGGAAAGATGCCAGATTGATGCTTTCAGCTCAGTGATCCCTGCATTACTTTATGATATTGAGATATTTTTTTAATGTAAAGGATTGGGCAGCATCCTGACCATCCAAAGAGTCCATGAAGTGCTGTAATCCAAAGAGCTGCCTAGCTAGACCAGAGCCCAAATTTGTCCAAATGAAATACGAACTCTAAATAGGATTTATATTGCATTAGCATATCTCGACTATCCATTTGTTTATTAGAATATTTTTAAAATTAAAAATTCTCTTTAAAAATGTCCTTCCTGAACCTTCTTCTTTGGTGAAGTGCTCACTCCACAGTTCTGCTCCTGCCCTGCTCTCTTTTCTTTGGAACAACCCTTTGAATATTTTATAGGGCTGTAAAAAATCATAAATGAGCTGCTGCAGGGGTGGAAGCTGTAATCCTGTAACTCTTCAATTCTGCCCCTACATTGTTATCTGTCTCCTTTGGCAAAGCGAGAAACCCATAGTTGCTGGATTATTTCTTAAGCACCTGCCCTGCAGGTGAGGTTCTGGCTCCTGAGGTTTTGCTAGAGATGTCATAAAGGAATCACGTTTGGGGACATCACATGCAGTCTAGCGTCGTTCTCTTTGATTATAAAAGGCCAGCAATATCTTTGCCTATTGTTGAGTTACGAATTTCATGGTTGAGCCATATTTGGGCTTTAATATCCTTTTTTTCTTTTATTCATAGCTCTGGACAAAAATTCTGTGTCTAGGTTATAATCCCTTTATTTGCACCTAGTGTACAGCAAGAAGTTATTTATTAAGTATTGTTTATAAATAAAGTTGTTTATGGGAAAGCTTGTCCTTCTAAAAAGAACAATGTGCCCAAGAAAAAATAATTTAAATATTAATTGCCCAAAGAACAAGGACTTTTCTTAGTATCATGCACAAATATTGATGACTGAATCATACTTAACCCTTTAACCCTGGGAAACATTGGATATTTTATTGTGCGGTCACCCCACCCTGTATCCCTCTGGGGACGAGTAATGAAGCTTGTCCTGTTTGAGCCTTTTCAGGCTGATTCCTTACAGCACTGTTGCTATAGCAATGAACGTGTGACAGTGGTTCTTTCTGCAGTCCTCATCATGGGTGTTGGTATGCAGAACACACAACAGGCAGGGGAAAGAGTGTAATCTGTAGCATAAATCTTCCTCCTGTATTAATGTCAGCTGTTACTGTTTTCTTTCCCTGTTGCTTTGTCTATGTCTGCATTGGCATGCAGGTGTATCATCCCTAATTAAATCTTGAAATGCCTTTTTAAAATGGCCACAGTCAGGCAATTGGCATTTGTCTGTTGTCTTCTTAGTCCAGAAAATGAGACTCTGACAGGTAAGGCAGAGCCTGCAAAGGACGCCCTAAAAGAATCAAAACAACTGTAGGTGTAGATGTATATAGACCTCCTCATGTACATACATAAAGTTGTATGTGTGAGTTTTAATAAAGGGTTGTCACATTTCATTGTACCCATCCATATAATAAGGCCACCAGTGGGGAAATTAATTTAGATGTTGTTTTCTGGTCATTTCCCCACATGCCAGTTGGTTATGCTGATTATGTGGATCTATTCCAATCTGATTTACTTCTCATTTTAGGATACGGTTGCTTTAAAGTAGATGATATGGGAGGGAATGGAAAAGAGGAGAGGCGGCCTCTCAGTTCCCTTGAATTTCTCAGAAGTATCATTCGCCACGGTGTCAGGAAATGCTCTATCCCATTGCTAGTCTCCCTTTTACTGGGGAGTCATTTAGATTTTGAGCTGAAATGCAAATAAAACTCTCCATTTGGTGGTATTGACAATTTGGGACAAATATGTGCAAACGCAGTGAGATTTAATCCAAGCAAGGCAAGGGTCAAGGAGAGAAGACAGAGGAATGGCTCCGTCCTTTGAGGACAGCGTGGTTGCTGTACGGAAGCACGAGTTTGCATGAAGGAGGCCCAGTTTTGGGGTTATTTGGGGAGGATAATAGATAGCCTTACCGTGACTATTTGGGAGTCCCAGCCATTGTGATCAGTGGGCATTTCCCCCTGGCAATTGTGCCATCAGTATTTCACCAGTGGCCGTGGAAATCCAGTAGGGATGAGATTGGGGTCTGGAAATGCAGTTTAATAAAAGAAGCTCTGATTTGCCTGTTCATTTTAACATACTGGGCTGACCAATAATTAGCATTCAGTGAGCATCCAGTCCTAAGGAGTTAGTGAAGAGGGATTTGGGGAAGCCGACCGTTGGAAGAAGAGGGTGAGTTCAGAGAAGTTGGGGCTGGAGGCGGCGGCTGACTTGCTGACAGAACCACTTTCCTGCCTGTGCAACTATCCAGCCAGCCAATCCTAATCCCCAATTTGCAGGAAAGAGGTATTGCCTGTGTGCTGGGATTCCCTGAATTAGTAGATGAGAGAGCTTTGCAGGAGGACTTTGACTTCTCTGAGTGAAGAAATTGGTTCCTCCGTCATTTTGCCAGGAGTCACCGAAGCAAAAGGCAATCGGGGTCCTTTACACAGCTTTACTTTTGTGGTCTTAATTTTCTCTTTTAGAGGGAAAGAGGTTCTTAATTCAGGAGGCGAGAGGCAGGCTTTGATTTTGCTTGTCAATGCACAAATCAAGAAGGTGTGGTGTGTGGTTGTTAAAATGTGTCACTTCAATGTATGTGCCGCCCACCTTGCTGCCCATAGGTGTCGGTCGGATAAGGCCCCTGTTTAGTCACGAGTGTCTTTTCCACCCTAGAACGGATGGCCATTCGGTAGGCCAGCATGGCGACCATGGTTCCACCTGTGAAGTTGAAGTGGCTGGAGCACCTCAACAGCTCCTGGATCACGGAAGACAGCGAGTCGATCGCTACCAGGGAAGGCGTCTCTGTCCTCTACGCGAAGCTCGTCAGTAACAAAGAAGTGGTCCCCCTCCCTCAGCAGGTCTTCTGCCTCAAAGGGCCCCAGCTGCCTGATTTTGAACGCGAGTCCCTGTCCAGCGATGAGCAGGACCACTACTTGGACGCCCTTCTTAGCAGCCAGCTGGCTCTGGCCAAGATGGTGTGCTCGGACTCCCCCTTTGCCGGGGCGCTTCGCAAGCGCCTGCTGGTCCTGCAGCGCATCTTTTACGCCCTTTCCAATAAGTACCACGACAAAGGCCGGGTGAAGCAGCAGCAGCACTCTCCGGAAAGCAACTCGGGCTCCACGGACATCCATTCGGTCAGCGAGAGGCCCAGGTCGAGCACGGATGCGCTGATCGAAATGGGGGTGCGGACCGGGCTGAGCCTGCTCTTTGCGCTGCTGAGGCAAAGCTGGATGATGCCGGCTGCGGGGCCCGGGGTCAGCCTTTGCAATGACGTCATTCACACGGCAATTGAGGTGGTCAGCTCCTTGCCTCCTTTGTCACTAGCCAATGAGAGCAAGATCCCCCCCATGGGCCTGGACTGCCTCTCTCAAGTAACAGTCTTTCTTAAAGGAGTAACCATCCCCAACTCCGGGGCGGACACCCTCGGGCGAAGGCTGGCTTCCGAGCTGCTCTTGGGCTTGGCGGCTCAGCGTGGCTCCCTGCGGTACCTCTTGGAGTGGATCGAGATGGCCCTCAGCGCATCGGCCGTGGTCCACACCATGGAGAAGAACAAGCTGCTGCAGACCTCAGAAGGCATGATCAGTTTTGATTGTTTCATGACGATTCTAATGCAAATGAGGCGGTCCTTGGTACGTATGCACTGCTCTCGGGGGAAACGGAAGGGAATCTAGGAGCCCGTAGCTTCTTTGCAACTAGAGGTGGCATAATATTGGATGTCTGTGCATCCTGACGGCCTCACCTATGGTTGATGGTATTTGAACAGTTTTGAAAAGAGTTGGTCGTCTTTAAACCCTCATTTTAAATGTTTGCTTTTGGTTCTACTATCAGTCATTCTGATTTGAACATAAATAAGTAAAATGTTAAATAAAATAGGCAGAACGGAAATAGCATCAGCAGCAACTTAGAACTGTGTTAGGTGCCTCTGCTTATTTTCTAGTTAATAGCAGTTACAAAAAAAATGCTCTTTTAATGTTAGTAGCTTGAAACATTGGCACCTCCTTGTTTAGAAGAAGCAAATAAAAACACAGTCATTCTGGTGTAAAATTAAAATGAACTAAAAGTAGAATGCCAAAGAAGATGCATACAATTATTTGCAAAAACAATGAAGAGCTGAATCCAATCTGGGTCGGTCACCAGGACCAGAGGTTTAGTCTTCCGACCTTTTGGACTTCTGCTGGAGCTCATCCTCGGGGAACTTCTCTCTAGCAAAGTGTGTGCCATAAAGTGCTGTTATTTTGAGGAAATAAATTCCTTTTCAGTCTGTTTTTTATTTGGGGAAATATTCTACTGCTTGGTTGGTGAGATATACTTTTATATGTGTGCAGTTATACTTCTGTAACTTACTTTGCAGGGCTCATCTGCAGACCGAAGTCAGTGGAGGGAACCAACCAGGACCTCTGAAGGGCTGTGCTCGCTCTATGAGGCAGCCTTGTGTCTCTTTGAGGAGGTAGGTCTGTCTGCCTAGGGCGAAAAAAGCCTCTTTTACATTCTTCCAGTCGTGAATTTCTCACTCCTCTGAAAGTGTGAAGGAAACTTGTTATGTGTGCTTGATTCTGTGTATTTGACTATTTGCTTTTATTTCAATATTTATTGAATTTCTTCTCCTTCTACCCAAGATTCCAGGTAATTAACTGTTACAGAATATTGAAGAAATTTTATTTATTGAATTCTGGCCTGGCTTTAAATTAAAAAGTATTTAAACAAGCCCAGTTATAGCAGCCCTGCCTCTGCTTAGCCTGTGCAAATTGCTAGGAGAAGGGAATTGGCAGCCTCTTGAACGGTCTTGGGGGCAGAGAAATCTCGATTGAAACTTAAAAGAGAGCTCTGTCTTAATAGACTCATATCTAAGGCATTCCATGCATGAGATGGAAAAGTGGGCTGAAGTGAATCAATCCCCTGATCCAACTTCCCACAATCAGATGTGCCCAGATTTTAGTTCTGTGTCTGAGAATTCCTGGAGCTGAAATCTAACAATACAGCAAGCGCCAAGTTGGGGAAGATGCAGGGTTCATTGGAGTTCTTGAAACAGCTGGATAATTGCCTACAGATGCTTCATGTAAGGCCTGCTTGTTTGAATAGGTCTGCCGGATGGCTTCGGACTACTCCAGGACCTGTGCCAGTCCCGACAGCATCCAGACTGGGGAGACTCCCATTGTCTCTGAAACCTGCGAGGTGTATGTCTGGGGCAGCAACAGCAGCCACCAACTTGTGGAAGGGACCCAGGAGAAAATCCTTCAGCCTAAATTGGCTCCAAGCTTTTCTGATGCGCAGACAGTGAGTACCTTTGGTCAGTGAGGGTCGGTGGCTTGGCGTAGTAAAAAAGGATCAGCTGCTGATGTTTGAGGGTCTCTTGTTTTTCTCTCCCTGCTCTAGATTGAAGCTGGCCAGTATTGCACCTTTGTAATATCCACGGACGGCTCCGTTCGAGCTTGTGGCAAAGGCAGCTACGGCCGGTTAGGATTGGGTGACTCCAACAATCAGTCCACTCTGAAGAAGTTGACTTTTGAGCCTCACCGGTCAATCAAAAAGGTGTCCTCTTCCAAAGGCTCCGATGGCCACACACTGGCATTCACCACCGAAGGAGAAGTCTTCAGCTGGGGGGATGGCGACTATGGGAAACTGGGCCACGGAAATAGCTCCACCCAGAAATACCCTAAGCTTATCCAGGGACCTTTGCAGGGAAAGGTATGCCATACCAAGGAGGTTCACGTCAATAAGGTTTTGGTTTCTCTCTTTGGGCCTTTTTGTGTGGGTCGCCATTCTGTGGCCCAGTTTATTAAGGAGCTTCTCCATCGGGGGCTGGAGTCTAAAGGGAGAACTTTCTTCCCCTCTTATCCAGGTGGTGATTTGTGTATCAGCCGGGTACCGGCATAGTGCTGCTGTCACAGAGGATGGGGAATTATACACCTGGGGAGAAGGAGACTTTGGCCGGCTAGGTAACGGGAATAATCTCATTTTCCACATTCTTTAAACAGCGCTAATTAAAAATAATTTGTTTAAAACAGGTTGGAAACTGGTTCTAGGGGACGTCTGGTAGAATGGCGAGGCATAAAGAGACAAAACCCTGTAAATCCGCTTTCTCTCCCAAGGTCACGGTGACAGCAACAGCCGTAACATCCCAACTCTCGTCAAAGATATTAGCAACGTTGGAGAGGTTTCCTGCGGCAGCTCTCACACCATAGCGTTGTCCAAAGATGGGCGAACAGTTTGGTCCTTTGGAGGAGGAGATAATGGTAAGAGCCTTGGCTGAGTGGTGACAGTCTTGCTTGAGGCAAGGAATGACCAGCCTGAAGAAGCCCATGATCCTATTTAGACTGTTGCCTTCATCTGCAGGAATGTTTGCTCAGGCTTTAAGCCATCATAAATTGTAAACATTTGTTTTATTGCGGAGCAATTTGAACATGAATCAATACAGTAGCTGCCTAGTCGTCTCTCTCTCTCTCTCTCTATTTCCTCTTTCTCAAGCTGGCAGAGCACAGGGATCTTTAGCTAGAGGTCCCTGCTGTAGCCAAACTGGAGAGAGGCAGTTTGAGATCAGTTAATATTAGGCCTGCCTTATCCTGGTTCACTAAAACCACCAAGGCCAGGAATGCCCACTTAGGTGGGAACTCTGAGGACACGTGAACTAGGGAGCAGCAGGCCGTGGCACTTGCCCACTGCTGAGACGGCCAGTGCAGCTCATCTGTGGAGGAGATGGACACACAGGCTAGGGAACAACCCTGGCTCTGGTCATTGAGGCATCATTGCAGTTTGCTGCTGCTACTGCTGCTGCTGCTGCTGCTAAATTGTAATGTTCAATATTTGTGATTGAAGTAGATGGATGTCAGTTGCTTAGCCCTTGATCTGCAGATGGTGAATTCCCTTGTGTGTGTGGTCCCAACAGGCAAACTGGGTCATGGAGACACCAACCGAGTGTATAAACCCAAAGTGATAGAAGCTCTACAGGGGATGTTCATACGCAAAGTGTGTGCCGGAAGCCAGTCCTCGCTGGCTCTAACATCAACGGGACAAGTAAGCAGAACAAGCTGCGACTCAGCACACAGAAGCTACTGGATCAGAAACAGCTTCGCTAATTCTTGGAAGGAGTTTGTGGCTCAGCAGCCGCCTGAGGGAAAGAGAAACTCTACTTGGGCTCCTAAAACTTCTTTCCCTCTTAATTTATTCAATTTATACCCCGCCCTTCTCCCTCGCGGGACTCAGGGCGGCTCACAGTCATAATTAAAAACATCTAA
>JANHFK010005148.1:11980-25267 GCA_036250565.1 Sibynophis collaris | reverse complement strand
CTCCTTCTTCTTCTCTAATTCAGCCGCAGACGTTGGGAGAGGAGATCCATGGAGTCAGGCTGGCTGGGGGCCTTCTGGGAATGGAAGTCCAGCGGCTGGCCAGTTGTGACCATTTCGTTACTGACGTGCCTGGATGAGCCCCTCAACTGTCCGTCTGCAGGAATCCTCCCTCGTTAAAGAAAGCACCCGAAGGGCTTACCCTACCCCTAACGAGGCCCTGGGGGTCTCTCCCCCAATCAAGCCTTCTGAAACTGAACTCTGAGCAGGGGGCAACTCTGCCGATCCCGAGGCAGATGCAAACCTCCAGATACGATTAAGCCACATAAATTAAATTCCATAATTTCATCAGTCAACATCAGCAGCATCAGGAACCCTTCAAGGAAGCTTCCAAAGGTCGACTCCGCCTTTCGTCCTTCCGAGGTGGGTCAAACGAGGACCCAGATTGTTGGGGGGCAAAAGGCTGACTCTGTAAACCGCTTAGAGAGGGCTGTAAAAACACTATGAAGCGGTATATACGTCTAAGAGCTACTGCTATAGCGCTATTGCTATTTCCCTGAGGCTGGCATGGCGCTGCCTTGCCCGCTCAGCAGGTGGCCCTGCATTTCCAAGGGGGTAAGCCTTGGCAAAGAGGTCCCACTCTGCCCTTCCGGGCTTTGAGGAAGGAGGCTGGGGGGAGAAGCAGACCGCAAGAGGCCTGGGGACAGCAGATGTCGCCCTAGCCTTCTCAGCAGGAAATGCTGGGATTACCTTGGGGGGTGTGTGTGTGAATGAGGGGTGGGGGTGGTCCCCAAAGACCCCCAGGCTGAAGCAATAGTGCAGGCAGCTGCCCAGCTCCAGGGAGCCCCCAAGGGGAGAGCCTCACTTACTCCAAGAATCCAGGTTTGTGCTTGTGCTCCACGTGGGGCCCGAACTGGATCTGTGCCTGAAAAGCAGCAAATTCACAGGCCTTCTCGAAGGACACTGGGTGGGAACCGTTCAGAATGTCATCGCGGGCCTAGAAAGCAAGCGGGCAAAGAGTCCCTATCAGGCCCAACGACCGCAGCTCTGCCAACCCCCAAATTTCCCCAGAAACTCAGCGCTTCCCTTCCTTACAAAGGAAATGAGAAGCAGCACCTTCCGGGCATCACCTGGTGATTCATCAGTGGGAATAAAAAGCCTCACCTTCATGGGCTTACTAAGAAATGGGGCTAAAACACCCAATCTCAGCTTCCAAGATTCTGCAAACCAACCTCTTTTCCTTTCAATAAACCTACTTAGCCCAACTCTGCAGGAATCTATTTTTGGGGGGTTGGGACCCACAAGTCGTGGTTGAACACAACATGTGCAGATGGGTGGCTTGCTAAACCAAGGAGGGTCCAACTGCCGTTGAGCAGGGCAGAGCAGAGCAGAGCAGAGCATGGGGGGCCTGGCAAGAGGGTCACCTGGACGTAGAGCAGGTTGAGCTGGACGGGGTCCCTGGAATCCACGTTCTGATCAGAGTAGAAGAACTTCCGCCTCAGAAGCAGCGTCTCGTTCTCGTCCACCCCTTGTTCCCGAAACGTTCGGCTGTGATCCAACCAGTTCACTGGGGGGGGAAGAGAAGGAGGAGGCCGGTCATTTCACAGCGGCTCTTCAGCTTAGCCTCCTTCCACGATCACTGGACTGCAGCTCCCATGATTCCCTGCGGGCCTGGCTACGAGTCACTATGGGAACTGGACAGCACCAAGTGAGGAAGGAGAACATGCAGAGCAAGAGTTAAGGGGGGAAAAGACTCCCGAGAGCCGGTTAAGGAAGCTCCTTACTTAGGACTGTATTTGAAACAATCAGAAGGAGCCGAGGTTCACTCTGGAGACCTCCAGCTCCTTTTTCTCAAATATACATTTCAACCCTGGACTTAGAGTGCGGGAATTTCAAGGTATCGGCATCCACCTTAGATTACGTGAACATCTAAGATGTTCCTACTTAAGCAGTGCTACTACGAAATCACTCCCGTTTTCAAGGCGAGGGCAGTCGAGCCCTCCGTCCCTGGGAAAGCCTCGATATCCAAGGGAGCCACTCACGGTCGTCATCCGTGTGCAGCTTGGCTTTCAATTTCTCCATCTTTTTTTCATCCCGTAGCAACGTCCGGTCCTTCTTCAGGGTCCCCGAGCCCTCTTCCTTCTTCTCCTCACTGCCTTCTTGGATTAAGGAATACTCTTCATAGTTGGTTATGCCTACAAAGGCAAAAAAAAAAAGGCGTTTTTCTGAGCTGCAAGAACTGGCATGGCTTTGGGGAGAAGTCTGTGGGTCAGAACCACGAAAGAGCAACTCTTTGGAACCGTTCTCACCACCCTGAGTGAACGTTGGCCTTTGCACCCGCCTTCTCCCTCCCATCCAGCAAACAGGAGAGTTGAGCCATAGAGGACAGGCACAAGGAACTCAGCCCATCCAGCAGCAAAAAAAAGAGGAGAATTTGAAGCATCCCATCTAATGAAGAGGACGACATCCTAGCTGGGAGCTCCAGGAAAACAGGCCGCTCAAGGTCACCTCAGATCAAGGTCACCTCCAGATCAAGGAAGGCCTAAGAGAGGCAGGCCCTTCTCCTTCGGTCCACACCAAGGGCGACTGCCCACCCTCCAGTGGTAACCAATCTATTGCACTACAGACCCAATTAGTGGGCAGCTGCCAACAGAGCTAGAGATTCCCAGCACAAGTTCTCAATCCATGAAAAGGCCCTTTTGGAGGCCACCTAACTGCAGCCTGGCTCAAAAAACCACATTTCCTGGAAGCCACTCTTGATGGCCGACTCCCACGGCCTGCCACAAAGTCTACTTCCCAGACTCTGTCCCCTCTTCCATGTGGGGTTTGGCCTCCTCAGATCATTTTGTCTGGAGGGGAGACTAGACTGCTCTTCTGTGGGGAATGGGGACAATCTGCTTGGAGGGTCTCCTCTACCATACCTATCCGGCTGCAGATGGTCACCAGCAGTTCTCCAACGGTTTTAGAGTCATCCACCATCACCGTCTTCACGGAGCCGTCCAACATCCTGATTTTCTGGGGTCTCTGCTTCTTTTTGTATTCCAAAACATCCTAGGGAGGAAAGCACCGGAGTATCTCACAGGAGGGACAAAGTCGGTGGGTTTCTTTGATCCTGACCACGCCCAGGCAAGAGAGAGGCCAGGAGACCCCAATCAGGACTTGCACCTCCAGGGATTCCCAGGGTTGTGGGCGAGAGGGAAATTGGACTCTTGGACTCCTGAACTCTCGTCAGGGAAGCTTTGTCCATGAGGTCACCAAGAGTCAAGGTGGACTCAAGGAGATTTTACCTTTCTGTTGCAGAAGCCAGTTGGGTAGCAAGAAGAGTGGCTTATCTGAACCACAGTTCCATTAAGAGGCCTAATGGGTCCTGCCTGCCCCCTGCAGCCCCAAGAAGTGGAAGGGCTCAGCTGTCCTTCTCATGGCCAGGAAGCCCCCCAGAGCCTTACCCCATTCCGCAGCATGTAGTAATCCAGGGTCCTGCCGGCCTCCAGCCAAATGCCCTTCCGTGGATCTTCATCGGACAGAAACAGCCCATAGTCAGAGGCTGTGAAAGAAGAGGGGAGAGTTGCTGAAGAAGCAGCCTGCTTTTTTAGATGTCCACCTTCCAGTCAAGCAGAGAACATTGTCGGGGCCTTCAGCTTCGTCCTTTAGCCCTGGTCTTCTGCTGGCCCTTCTCGTTCCCTGCTTCCCTTGTCCTTCACCCTCACCCCATCTCCCTTTCTCTTCCTTTGGCTATAATTGGCCCCCTTCATTCTGTAGGGTTCAAAGTTTGTGATGCACGGATCAATGGATTGATTGTTCAGAGAGGGAGGGAGGAAGGAAGGAAGGAAGGAAGGAAGGAAGGAAGGAAGGAAGGAAGGAAGGAAGGAAGGAAGGAAGGAAGGAAGGAAGAAAGGAAGGAAGGAAGGAAGGAAGGAAGGCTCAATGTTGCTTCTATAAAGGGAATGAAGGCTTGTTGCTTTTCTGCAGCTAGGGATCTTCTAGGATCTGTGGCATAAGGTCCTCTGAACATCCCCACCTGCCTTCTGCTTGCCTCATTAAGCTGCCATGGAGGCAATGTCCTCAGGTCTCCCTCTTGGCCCTGTGAGGTTGTCCGTGGTTTGTTAGTTCATTCCTCCAGCTGTCCTCTTAACAACTCACCCACAACCAGTGTCTCTCCAGAGTCACTTGCCTGTTTAGGAGCCACAGGTTGCATCCCCCGTCTAACCCTACAGATTGAGGAGGGCGATTCTCAAGCAGCCCGTCTTGTTACAGCATTGATATGCAAGCGATGGTTTACGGGACTGACCTTGCCCCGTCTGAGCCTCCGGGACCCTCTCGCGGATAACCCGGCACGCATCATAGACTGCAGTGGAGGGTTCAAACTGCATCGTCTTCACCACATTGCATTGGCGGACACAGATTTTCAGCGACAAGGCAACCATGGTGCTGGATCCCCCGGGGGGCTTTTATCTCACCTTCAAAAGAAGCAAGGAAAACACCGGGTGAGCAAAGTATCACAACCACAAGACCTTCCCCTTCCTCTGAAACTTTCCCCCTCTGCTATCTCCCCCCTTCCACACTCTGGGACGTTGACTCAGAAGATGTCAAAATGACTTGCCCATCGAGCCAGTGATGCCTACTCTGGCCAGCAGCAGCCGAGTGGAAAGCTTCCAGGTCATTTTTTTTCCTCAGCTGCTACTCAGCGTATTTTGATCTCAAAACCCAGCATGTAATTTGGGATCTTCTGCAGGGGAAGCCAACGTGCTGCCACTGAACTCCCCTTCTGCCATAATCGCTCTTGATATTATGGTCTGGATGTACCTCTGGAATAATCCATTCTCCCTGTCTAAAATGTCAAATTCCAGGCCAAGCGGTAGCCGAGAGGGTCCAGATTAAAATTAGTTGGAATCCTATGGGGACACCTCGGTTTGCTTTCAGTCTTACTTTAGGATTTGCTTCATCTCCTCCTCTTCTATCTCAACTGTGGTGGAGAGGAAGGGGGAAGGACTCGGAGAAGCATCTTATACTCCAACTCATCCCAAAACAACTCCTGGGCCAACAGCACCAGGGCCCAGAAGCCTCCGACAGCCCCAACAGGACCCAACCAGTTGGAAGCCAAAAAACGAGCCCAACCTTCTCATGATGTTAGAGAGCCAAAAGCACCCCTCCCCCTTTAGGATATGACTCAGCCAGCCTATTACTTAAGCGGCTCTCTGAAAGCTGGAGTTGATTACTGTCAAGGCTGCCCTTCGCTTCATTCTTTCCAGCAGCTGATCCCAGGATGGGCAGCCGCCACAGCCTGGTCCTAGAGGCAGCCCACCAAGAGAGGGAAGGCCTGAGCGACTCCTGGGCTCAGCAAACCCTTCCTCCCACCCAGGCAGAAGAGGTGTGAGGTGGCCTCTCTGCAGAGGAAGGGATAAGACCCACCACACTCAGCAGGGGGGTGGGAAATTCTAGGCATTTACATCAGGCTGTTCTCCCAAGAGGCTGAAGCTGATGGACGAGGGAGGCACAGAGACCGGGGGTGGGTGGGGGGCAGGAATGCCCCCACGTGTTCAGGAAGGACGAGGAGGGCTGCCCGGTGGCATCTCCCCATGCGCTGGCAAAGGTGCACCCCCTTCCCAAGGGCTAAATGGGAGACACAGTCATGCAACAGGCCACCAAAGAATAACTCTGCAGTCTCCAGAAGCTTTTCGTCGGTGAAAACGAAAAAGGCTTATTCCAACCATGTCGTGCCCCTTTTTCCACTTATTCTGCATTTTCTCCCAAATATTTCCACACACTACATGTGGCTTTCTTTCTTTTTTTGAAATGTCAAAGACTCCACTGGGCAAAAAGAGCTGAAAAGTTACAGCTCTCATTTCTGAGCTCTTGAAACACGCCCTGCACAAAATGGGAAAGAATGCTGTAGAGACCTCTCAGTCCCAAACCTCTGGGGCAAGGGAGGGCTCTGCCATCGGAGGAAACGGGAGGGAGGGAGGCAGTTTCAGACTGTAGCGTTGTTCTCACTGGGTCTGGGGTCTCCAAAGCTGGCAACTTCAACTCCCAGAATTCCCCAGCCAGCAAGTCTTAACGTTGCCAACTTGGGAGACCCCTGCACTAGCAAACTGGAACCTTGAACTAGAAATCTGACAGTCTCCCCTGGAGGACATCCGCTCCTTTCTCTGCAGCAGCTCAGGAGCTCAGTGCTGGGTGGAGCCCAGCCAAGCAAAGGGATGTCAATAAACATTGTGTAAACCCTCCCTTCCTCTCCCCCAAATTGGACAGGACGAGGGCAGCCGAACCCCTCCAAAAGGGAAAGCTGTGAAATCTCTCCTTCTCCAACCGCTGAAACCAATCCAAATCAAAGCCATCTCAGCCCATTAAACTGAAGTTCTGCTAAAGATGAAGTTCATCCAAAAGTGACATCTAAACATCTGGAATTCTGGCACAATCCAGCTTCGTGATCCAAAAAAGCCACTTCTCAATCCCAGGCCTGCCCCTCTGTGCTCTTCTGCAGATTTGGTGGTGCTTGGATAGAGTTCATCAGGAAGCTGGGAGGACCTTCTTTTCCTCTGACGAGTCAGCAGTTTCACCGCCCCAAAGACCGAGAAGCTGACAGACCACACGGAGGGGGCAGAGTTCAACGCCTCTTCTGGCCTTCTCTGAATCTCCAGAACCTCCCCTCAAACAAGCCTTATCTTCCATCCCAGATCTCTTCCCTCTGATCACAAACTCGGGTGGTTGGATGAGGCCAAACAGGACTAGACTAGACTTAGGTGGGCTGATCAAAACATGTAGCCTGGCAAAGTTTAGGGTAGGTAAAGATCAGAGCACAAAGCTCTGAGAAGTCTGGAGAACTGGAACAAAGAGGTGAAGGCCAGGCTGGCAAGCACAAGCCAACGTTCTGAGCCAATGGACTCCTGAAATTATGAGGACCACACTCGGATGCTCTTGCCAATTGGGTTCTCTGGTTACTCATAAAACACCACACTCTGCAAACACTTTGCTGTACTTTCAAGATTCTCACAACAAACCCTGTTTTCCTTCTTGTCCAGAGGTTGGGTGGTGGGAACAGTTTTAAACAAAACCACGGTCTGCAACCACCATGTTATTCCATCCCTATCACGTCAGCGTGGAGTCTGTTCACCTGCCGCTTGATAGGAAGCCTGATGCCCTGTGTTTGGGTGCTGCTGGCATTGCAGGGAAGGAGATTTCAAGGGCTCCTGGGCAGGAGAGCACCTGAGGATACATCATCATACAGGTCCTGCTTCCGTTGCCAAAAAACGGCGGCTCCTTCAGCCAGTCAATTTATGACGGAATGAAGAGCGTCGATTTGCATTCCGTTCAGGCTTAAGCAGATGTTGCCCCCACAGGAGAACTTAAAAATGCAAATCTATTCCCCTTGTCAAGCTCTCCTCTGCAACAGGCACTGATGTCAGCTTATCTCCGAAAGTTCTTGTCAGGAAAACAGACGTCTTTGTCAAGGATTTGAGCTCCTTGAGATCAGCTGTTGTAAGGCATCTTAATGCAGAGAAAGCCGAATTAATCAGACTCTATTGATCTCTGAAAGGCCAGAAGCCAAGGAGCACAGCTGCTTTACGGATAAAAAGGGAAACGATCAATCAATGCTCCAGACTTCATGTCCGTTTGCAAGGATGTTCTTGTTCCAAACAAAGCAAACTACGTTCAGAGCATCTGAAGAAGACGACTCTATGGAAATCAATGACATCCCTGCACAAATTAGGGCAGTGATATCCTTCTGAAAGAGGCCCAAAGGCTGTTACAACAGTGGAGATGCAGAGATGTCCATAAATCCACACTCCTCACAACTCTGGATTCTCAACTGATTATATTTAATGTTTCTATCCTGCCAGCTGCTTTCTTGAGCCAGACCCGTGCTTACCTGCCGGAGGATCACCACTCAGAACAGGATGGGCATGGGAAAGAGCTAATCACAGAATTATGGGGTTGGAAGGGACCTTGAAGGTCTTCTAGTCCAACCCCCAGCCCATTGCAGGAATCTTCACACCATTCTGGACCAATGGCTATTGGCCCCTTTTTTGAAAAACCTCCAGTGATGCAGCAGCACCCACAACTTCAGGAGTCAATCAATCAATCAATCAATCAATCAATCAAGGGTTTCAGAACTGGCTTACTAATCAAGAGCTCCTACCACTGTCTGCAATTCAATTCTGGCACCCAGGCTAGCTGGGTAGATGCTGGGGTGCCCAAGGGACAAGAATTTCTCCTTCTTCCTTGATTTATGAGCTACTTCTCAAAACTAAGCCACCAGCAAATCCCTTCCGCTGCACAGAACCGAGATGCAACTTCATCTTTCCAAGAGCATCAGCCGGAACAGCCTTTATGCTGGCACCGGGGCTTCCATCTCGTGGCAGGCAGTTCAATTTTGTGCCCCACAAAGCAGCCAAGAATTTAGCAGACGTGAGAAGCAGTAAATCCACCCCAGCCTCTGTCAGGACGAGAGCCGCTCCAGTTGGACAAACCCGCTCTGATGCTCTTTCTTGGCAGGTGCCAGGCCGGGATTGGCATCCTGCTGAGGCTGCAGCTCAGCCTTCCCCTGACGGCAGCGTCTCCAGAGGGGCCGCAGCTGGGCTGAGTGAGCTCGGGGGAAAGAAGCCGGAAAGTGAACTGTGGCCCCCCTGCTCCTGAGCCCCTGCCTTCTTTCAGGGTGCAAGAAGGGGGGCTGCGAACAGAGGAGTTAGAAAGAAGCTTACAAGACCTTCTCATGACGAGTAAAAGCACCTTTCCTTAGAAAAGAAACGAAAAAGAAATGTCTATTCTCATGGAAAGAAATAAACACAGGAAGAAAGATAAGAGGGTAAATCAGGGGTCTCCAATCTTGGCAACTTTAAGACTCGTGGACTTCAACTCCCACAATTCCCATGTTAGCTGGGGAATTCTGGGAGTTGAAGTCCACTAGCCTTAAAGTTACCATGGCTGGACTCTCCTGGTGTAAATCTAGCCAAGAAGAACGCACCTTCTCTCTGCAGAGAACAAAATGTCTTTTGGGGAGAAAGGAAAACCTCCACTTTTGAAAGTCTTGGATTTAGCCCCAACCACCACATTTGGCCCAAACCCTTCGGCTCATAAACATGCAAAAGGTTCAATTCTGCCTGGGGTGCAAAAGGGCCTCATCTGACTTTGTTAGTGGGTGTGCAAGTGCAACACACCCATCTATGCACATCCCTTATTGGTAAGGATTCCAGGAGGGCAAATTTTGGAGTTAACTTTTGGGACTCCCTTTGCACGAATCCTGTTCTTTGGCCAGCATCTTCCACATCCTTTCAGTTGAAAAAAGACAAAACCAAAACCCCCGCTAGAGTGAGTAATAGTCGCTCTTCAAGATGTTCTCCTCCTCTGAAGGAAATAATGTATTGCCCACCTGGGACCAAATTCTACATTTTGTACCATGAGCTCAGACTTGGTGATCTTCCCCGATTCTCACAGCAAGAGATTTATCTAGAAAGTTTGCTCTTAAATGTTAACAACGCGGTACTTACGCGGTACAGCTGAGCATCAACGCTAGCAGAGTTTGTATCCCGCATGAGGAAACGTTTGAGGCCCTGGGAGTGATTTGAACCCGAATCAAGCCCGCTTGCTTCCAATCCAGGAAGCGAAGAATTATGCTCAGGTTTTCTCCAAAGGGAAGGAGGGAATTCCATCGGAAGATGCTCAGCATAGCTGGGAGGGGAGTGGTGGCTCAAAGGATCAGCCCAGCCGGAGCTGTAAGAAAATCAACTCAAAGGCCCAGCATCTCCCAGGAATTTTGGATCAGGGCTAATCCAATTCCTGGAGTCTGTTTCTCCGTGAGCTGAGCCACCGCCTTGCTCCATAGAATTTGAAGGTCACAGGAGCCCTCAGAACACCCTTTCTCCATCGTGGCCAGATGGGGGGCTTCCAACTCCTAGAATTCTCCAGCCGACCATATCACTTTCCCAATTGCTTCCCCACCCAGAGAGAGGGGTGACTGGGAGCAGGTCAACCCCGAGAGCATCCAGATTGAATGAGGCGGGAGACCTGCCTGGCCCACCTTCCGCCCCTTTTCCTCCCAGTGGGCAAGCAGCTACCCAAGGAAAGTCACGCGAAGGTCCACCAAGGCAAGATGAGGCCTCCTCTTCCTCTCTCGGCTCAAGCCATTATTTCCACCTGGCTTCAGCGTTTTGCAAGCTCAAGAATGAAAAAAGGGAAGGCATTCACTCTTTCAGCCAGAGAATTAAGCATTGATTGCCTTGGAAATCAAGATTAGAATCCCTGCCGCTCTGGAAAGAGAGGGATCCGTCAATAGGTCACTTCCCTGTGATGCGCAGAAGGGAAGCGGTTGCAGGTGACGTCAAAGCCTTTTTACAAGACCCAATTCACCCCGACACGGGCCCCCCACTTGGGAGAGGGAAGGAAAAGCACGCGGGGCTCCCTTTCTTCTCAGGCCACGTTTCCCCCCCCCCCCAAGGTTACATCCACACCTGCAGGCTAAAGGGACCCCAAACCACAGGGTGGTAGCTTCAGTTTGAGAACGAGGGCCTTAGAGATGAGGCCGTCTGGAAAGCAGCCGAGTGATTGGAAGACTGGAGGGAGCCCTTTTTAACCAGGTCTGGCAGCTGAAGCTCCCTCACACCGGCTGCCCTGTGAAGCTTCCCAGATGCTGAGGCTTGCAAAACAGGCCCCGTGAGAGCGTTGTGTGGGCAGCGCAAGGGAGACACAAACTCTTGCCTTGAAGCATTGGGGGGTCCGCCTGATCAGAGCAGCGTTTCTCAGCCGCAGCCCCTTGACGATGGGTGGATTTCAACTCCCAGCTTAGCCGGCTGGGGAATTCTGGGGATTGAAATCCACCCATCTTCAAGGGGCTACGATGGAGAAGCACCGTATGAAACCGTTGATAACCCATCATATCCCAGTTGCCACCTTCCTAACCACGCGACAGAGCCTGCGATCCTTTCGCTTCCCTTTTCCTTGTATTTCCTTGCAAAGATAGTATAAATATAAATGCAAATATAAAAGCCTCCGCAAAGACAACCCTAGATTTTCTTTTGCTTTTGTTCAGTTGAAACAGAGAAAGCAAAATAGAAAAACATTAAAAAAAAAACACAGAACGCATAACATATCACAGTCATTATGGTTACTGCAGGCAAACAAATCAATTACGTTCCGGGTGTGTTTTTTGGAGTGGGAACATTTCAACTAATAAACGGAAACAGTTTGGGTTTTGTATACACACCAAAAAAAGGGGGGGGGGGAAATCTGTTAGGATTTCAAAAATTAGACTTGTGTAGGTTCCAGTAGGGTGGGGAGCAAACAACACGACGACCAAAATAATGATTTATTTTACAAAACCTTACTGGGCGTTTTGATCCGCTTCCTTGGATCTTTTGTGAAAAAACGACGTGCATGCTTGTTTTAAGGAAGTACAGAAGAAACTGCTACAGACGTATAATAAATATTTATTCTTTGCCCAAAATCAGGATTGGGAGACACTAGACAGAGCTGGTCCTTTTCCATCCGGAGGCTTCATGGAAGCGAAAACTGGAGAATGAGACCCGGCAGAACTTAGAAAGCACCCAGAGAGTCTCCTGCTGGGCTCAACGGGGCTACGGTGAACATCCTAAGATGCTGCCGTGCTTTTAACTCACGCTATAATTGGGGCGTCAGCTAAGCTTCAAGCCAAGGATTTAACTCAGGCGGTGAATTTCAGCAGGTATTTAGACCCATTTGGGCACCTGGCGACAAGAGGGCCAGTCCAAAGCTAGTCTCCGTGGGAAGGAAAGAATGCAAGAGGGCAGCTGGTGGGACCGGCTCCTCCAGCCCCCCCAAGCCACTGTTTCGCCCTGGAATTCTGCTTCCTGGTTAGGCAACTCGATTAAGGGGGAATTCTTTAGTTTCTCTCAGGGTTCTCTGTTTTGTGGCAGGGAGCTCTGAGGCAAGACTGATCAATTTGAAATGGAGAAGGAACGAAGAAGTCACCGTGCAATTCAACGGCCTCCTTTCCCTGCTTTGTGGCTCCGAGTCTCGTGAAAAAATTAACAAAGCCGATCCATGGTCCCCTTTGGACACACCAAGGCTGGATTTGAGTGAAGCCCTCACCACAAAACAGCCAGCTGCAGTTTGACCTAGAGGGTTAACTTCATGGATGGAGGTGTTGTGCAAGCCAGAGATGGAAACGCAGACACACACACACACACACACACACACACACACACAGCCTTCTTCTCAAGAGGAAAACTCCTGCAAGCAAAGGAAAGTGCATCCACCATCCATCATCCACTCTGCCTCACCTAAATTTAGCTCTGATCTAAATAAGCTTCCACCCTTTCAGGAGCCCAAAGGAACCACATCCCTCTCTCCCTCCCTCTCTCTTTCTCTTTCTCTCTCCCTCCCTCTCTCACACGCTCTCTTTCTCTTTCTCTCTCTCTCACACACACAACTTAATTCTGCCTATTTCCCCCATAATGCAGAGGATTTAGGAGAGAGGCACCCACACCCTCTCTGCCCCATCTCCAGCCTCCACCCAAGCCCCACAGCTGGCCCTCTAGGACTTCATTCCAGTCCCGTTTAGAAGGCCAAAGCTGCTTGCACGTGTGAGAAGGGCCATCGTCTGCCCGAGACAGCGAAGAGCTGGTGATGCCAACCAGCAACTGGCAAGCCCTCTCCTCCAACAGCTGGCACCCTCCAGGACAGAGAAGGGGAAACCGGCCAGCAGAAGGCACGGGACGGCTAACCCTCGGGTGCATCCCCTGAGAAGCGACTTCCAGTAAGCAAGCGGATTGCTCAGAGAGCTTAGAATGGATCAAGATGAGCTCATTTAGAACCCTCGTCTAGTCAACCAAAAATTCCCACCTGGCTTCAAAGCGGATTTTTGCAGGCTCTGCCCGAACCCCAACCGTCAGAGGGGCTGCCCCCCCTGCCCCCCCAGCTGCATTTGATGCCGAGGAGGAGGAGGAGGAGGGGATCCACAGCAGGGAAAAGAAGAAGTGGACACAGGCAACTCATGTGCTCTTCTCTATCACAACCAAAACATTTGACATCCCCAAAGATGCTCCAGCTTGGGTCTCCTTTGGTCACTGTCCCCCTCCAACCCGGGACGCAAGCAGGCGTGGTCAGCAGTGGCTGCAACTGAACTTTGTGCCAGACCTGAAATCGACCATTGGGTGTGCAACCCTAAAAAGATCTCAGGGAATTTTAACAAGACATAATCAAGCAACGGCCTCTCAAACCGTCTCGTGAAATTCCACATTTACTCGGAGCAAAGATTCAACTGGAGTTCCTCCCACTGAAAAGAGTTTCTGCTCAACGGAACCGAACTGGATACCCCCA
>JANHFK010005146.1:60595-79088 GCA_036250565.1 Sibynophis collaris | reverse complement strand
CAGTGATGGCGAACCTATGGCACGGGTGCCAGAGGTGGCATGCGGAGCCATATCAGTGGGCATGCAAGCTTTGCCCCAGCTCAGCTGCAACGTGCATGCATGTGCCGGCCAGCTGATTTTTGGGCCTTTTGGGCCCACTGGAAGTTGGGAAACAGGTTCTGGGGGTTGGGGAAGGCTATTTTTGCCCTCCCCAGGTTCCTAGAAAGCCTCTGGAGCCTGGGGAACGTGAAAAATGGGCCTACCAGGGCCACTGTGCCATTGCATGCCAAAAGTGGGGGTGGCACGGGGAGCATTGAATTATGGGTGTGGGCACACGTGCAGGTGACCCCCTGTGCTCCCCCCACTTTTGGCAGGTGACAGCAAAAAGGTTAGCCATCACTGACCTATACTGTACTTGTGCATTTGGTTTTTCTTGCCTAAATGTAGAACCTTACTTTTTTCACCATTGAATTTCATTTTGTTAGATAGCACCCTATGTTCAAGTCTGTCAAAATCCTTCTGAACCTTAAGCCTATCTTCTGGAGTATTGGCTATTCCTGACAGCTTGGTGTCGTTTGCAAATTTAATGAGTTTTCCATCTATCCCCTCGTTCAAGTCATTGATGAAGATGTTGAAGAGTACTGGGCCTTGGAGTACCCCATTGCATACTTCCCTCCATGTAGAAGCAGTTCCATTGAGGACTATTCATTGGGTGCAGTTGGTCAGCCAGTTACAAATCCATTGGGTCGTGATGTGTGAAAAACCCACACATTTTTCTATCTTACAGATACAGGACATGATTAAAATGTTAATTCTTTAACTTCCTTCCCTTGAACCTTAATTTTACAGTAAATGCCTTTGGTTTTTTTAATATCAATATAATGATGAAACAGACCTCTCATTTTAATAAAATTATTATTTTACAACAATTATATATTTAGACAATTATAGTTACTAACATCATAAAAGCATAGTCTGAAATATTACATATCTTAATGTTAAATATGTTAATATGAAGTTTAAATGGAAAGTTTTATGCATGAAAAAGGGGACATGTATGCTGGGAGCAATTATAATGTCAAATACCTGTTAGAATAAATTTGCATATATAATGTTGCAGAATTTATTTGTATATATCATCTGGAGACATTTATTTAGTCAATTTATATTGTTGCCTAACTCGCAGACTATGACTATCCAATAATTTATATTCCAAATGTTACAGATGTGTTTATTCTGTGCCTATAATAGTTAAAATAGTTAAGTTTTAATTTTTTTAAGCTAAAAAAATACTCTAAAAAAATTATTATTTTTATTTTGCTTCAAAAATTATGTATCAAGAATAGTTTGTACAATGTTGCCATATGAAGTATGCTGTGTCTGGCAGAGGTCCTATCATTGTTAATATGTTAAATATTAAAACACTTTGGTTTAATAGCTGAAAACATTAATCAATTTTGTGTTTGGGACAGAATAATTCTTGGAAACAAGTTTAGTTAAAATGTCTTTTATATTTGAATATGAAAGGGGTTCAGAAAAAATCTTTAATGGTTAGATTTTAAAACAAAACCACATGTTATTTTCTGTAGTTGTTTAAATGGTTTAGTATCTTACAACCTGGAGGCTTTTGGTTTGTGTCTGTTTAAAGTCCCAGATGAGAATGTTGTAGACATTCTTATTTATATGTATTGTTAATCCATTTTGGGTTATGGTTTCTCTTAGTGCTTTTGAGTCAACCATGAGTTCTGACAATTAAAAGCACAAGTTCCTGCATTTTTTTCAGCAACACTTTCAGAAGAAGTTTGCCCTTGTCTTCTTCCCTGGGCTCAGAGACAGTGACTGGCCCAAAGTCCCTCAGTTGCTTCTGTGCCTGAGTCAGGACTAGTATATATTACAGATGAAGTGTAACAAGGGCTAGTTGGGTTAAAGATATTTCAAGTAGTACTCAGCCCATTGTAAAGTTCAGTTCTGCACAAGGTTTTCATTCTCCATTGAAAGAGTGTGTCATCTGGAATGTCTTTGCAAGAAAAATAATTAATCTTTTCTGTTTCTTTATGGGATTCTTTTTTTATCTAGGCTTTCCTTCATTTGTCCCTTCTGCTACTCATTGTTCATGTGGGCCAAGATTTGGATATGCCACAATAAAAATAAATTGTTCTAAGAAATTGTTCTGTGCTTATTGCAAATTGTTTGAAATAGTTTTAACAAATTAATCCAAGAGTTCTCTTTATGCCATTAACTATGCATTAAATAGATACGTTTTTTTATCCTTAATTTTTAACAAAATTATTCACATAGCAATAGGAAGCAAAATCCTAGATCATATATATTTTGGACACATTTATTGAGGCTATGGCAGAAATTTTTGCTTCTTAACTAGAAGATTAAAAAAAAAACAATTTACTTTGCAGAACGCATTGTATTTTTCTAAACAGTAGCTTGATAAACCATTTGCAATTGTTTACAAAACTTTACAAAAAAAGACCTATTTGTGAATATTATACAACTTTTTTCTCTTGTAGATCATCACTAAATATGTCTATGAATTATTGGAAGAAGAATGCCATTTGAAAAAAGTATATGTTCCAGTAAGTTAAATATATACAAATTTTCTTACAGTATATTACGTTGTAAAAATGAATGTAAGGAAATAATTTTTTAATAACTTTCTTTGTTAAGGTTTATAAAAGCCCCATTTCTGAACAATGACATGAGAAATTGCTCATGTTAAAAGAACTCATTTGGTTTGATTTTTTTCTCTATTTTATGAATCTCTCTGGGAAATAGAAGTCCTTTATTTTGTAATAATTAAACAAAGACCTTTTCTGGATAGTGGTGAGAGTATAATGCAACCAATGCTTGCCTCCAATTGCTGCTTCATTTTAGCTTAGTTTGGAAAAGGGTGGGACATAGTACAAGTTAAACAGGCTGTGAATTTATTCACATGCATGTAATGCAAGCTATATTTAATTTTCAAGCATGACTTCAAGGTCAAATGCTTTATTTCAGATGTAAAGTGTACAGGGTGTAATATGCATCTATTGTCCAGATAAATCTCCAGATTAAGACTCAACTGTTGTGCAGATTTCATGATGGCAAGACCTATTTTCTCCTATTTGCCTTGATTCTCAACCCAGCAGTAATCCAAATGTGTTGTATGTGCTTTAAATTAAAAAATTCCGAGGATAGAACATAGTCTTGAGTTTTTGAATGAAGTAAAATTTGACATTGAATCAACTACAATTAATGATGCTATGTCATAAAAATCCATAATGGATATTCTTCATTAACTGTTGTGAATAGAAAATGTGCAGTTCATCCAAACTTGTATCTGCTTCTCTGTGATTAATATGATAGTTTGGCTTTTGAGATCACTTGATTATCTCATTTTCTAAGATAGGTGAAGCTTCATGATGGATACAGTTGCAAATTTTATGGCAGAAAAGGAAAGATATGACAATAGGTTTTATGACTGAGCGTATGTCTGATATTTGTATAATTCTTAAAGTTGCCAAGGTTGGAGACCCCTGCTATATAGGATGGAAAAAAGACAAAAAAGGACACCAGGGACCAATCTGATAGCTTTAGCTCTGCATCAAATTTTAACATTTGATGTAAGAACTTGTAGGAAAGAAGTACCAGATGTATGTCCATCTCTGTACATGCTGGGTATATATTAAAATACCGTATTTTCCAGAGTAGAAGATCCACCTTTCCCTCCCCCCCCAAAAGAGGGTGAAAATTTGGATGTATCTTATACTCCGAATGTAGCCCCGCCCATACTCTCAAACTGAAGGCTGAAAAAAGCATCTGAAACCTCCATTTGAGTGGCTGAAAAAAAAGCAAGGCGCAGAGCTCACAACCAATGAACCTGTTGCTAAAGTTCACCTCTGGGAGCAGCTGATTGGGGGTATTCCAGAAAGCCGATCCACCGCCAATCAGCTTTTTTCTTATTTTCCTTTCCAAAAACTAAGGTGCGTCTTATACTCTGGTGCATCTTATACTCTGAAAAATACGGTAATGAAAAACAAAATAACCCAAATGTAATTCTTTGATTTTTTTAAAAAAATTAAACATTTAAAAAAATGAAATCATGACCATAACAATTTGTGCCTAGTATCAGGATCATTTAAAAGAAAAGTAAAGAGATTTATATCATGAAAATAAAGATTTCTAAAGACACTAGTTTAGTTTGTCAATAAAGTGTGACTGTGCTACTACCACAACCTTTTTATAACTATAATTCAGTGAAAGTTTCATTTGATACTTGAAGACAACTTGAAGACAATTTGGCTTGAAGAATTTCCAAATGTAATTAAGATTGAAGTTGTAAAAGCTGATTCTAAGCCTTGGTACATATTGGCTGATTTGTTTGTACAGATAGATTAAGTAAACATTTTGTAATGCATGGATCATTATAATGAATATTTCTCTCATAATTTTACATTTGGCTCCCTATTGGAATTTTTGTTATTACTGGTCTTAACTATCTGCAGAGAATAAGAGAAAGAGAAAGAAAGATCAGCTTACAAACCTCTAAGACAGGGGTGTCAAACTTGCGTCGTCATGACGTTATCATGTGATATTTCGGGACTTTTCCCCCCCTTTACTTAACCAGGCGTGGGCATGGCCAGCGTGTGACGCATCTGGCCTGTGGGCCATGAGTTTGACAGCCCTGCTCTAAGATGTGGTGGAGTGGAAAAAATGTATAAGTAAAAAACAAAATTGCTTTGAAAGTACAGCTTTTTAAAAGCAGCCAACTGCCAGCTACCTGATTATTGTAGCTGTGGAAAGAAACACCACAAAAATATTCTTCCTCAATTATCTTCCCAGGAGAGAGTAACATTGTTCATTATGTATCTAATTTAAAGTAATACATTGATTCACAATTGAACAAACATGATCTAAAGCTGGCTTAATCCACAGTTAATATTCTTTCTTGGTTCATCAAGTCATCTTATTTGTAGTAGAAACATTTCACATATATTTATTATTTATTCACAAAAGGCTTATTGGATGGTAATGAGTTGTATTGGTTTTACTGCCTTTTTATAGATTGGAATTACTAAAGAGTTACTCCATTCCTTGGGAATCTGCAGCAAATTATCAGTGTAGGTAAATACAGGTATACAGATAGAGGTCCATTGGGGATCTCTAGAGAAGTGATACCCCCCCAACCCAGAGCTTTATATTGCTATTTCTAATAAATGGTTTAGCACACCATTTATTGTAGTAGTGACCTCTACTACTACATTTTATTAAGCATGATTTATAAACCTAGCCATTCTCTCAATCTAACTTACCTCCAATATTCCATTCTCGGTTCTTTGAAGAAAGGATAATGTAGAAATCAAACAGCCAAATGAAAAGATGCCTACTGATAATGATGTATGGAAAATGATAGGTTTGGCCTGCTGTTTGCTATTGAGGATAGTGTGCCCTTTCTTTCTTTTCTTTCTTTTGCCTTAGGATAAGGCAGTATTGGTTAGAAATTTATTTTTTATATCAATCATAAATACAGACTGAATTATTGGTTGCAGTCACTGTTTTCTTCCAGTAACTGTTTATTATGTGACCTTATGCAATTGTTTATATTCACTAAATGTTGGTCTCATTTTAGGTAGATGCAGAAGAGACCGAACCTAGGAGTTTCATCTTTATGAGTGAGGATGCACTGATAAATCCTGATAAACTGATGATTTTAATTCAAGGCAGTGGTGTTGTCAGAGCAGGACAGTGGGCAAGAAGGCTTATCATAAATGAAGATCTGGATAGCGGCACTCAGATTCCTTATATTAAAAGAGCTATAGAGGTAAGATAATTATGGGTTTTCCTAAAACAGAGGTGCACCAAACTGTGTGTCATGCTTTGGTTTCTGAAAGGTATACAGGTAGTCAACTTAAGACCATAATTTAGCCTAAAATTTTTGTTAGTTAGACATTTGTTAAGTGAGTTTTGTCCTATTTTACGACCTTTTTTGCCACAGTTCTTAAGTGCATCACTGCAGTTGCAAAGTTAGTAAACTGGTTGTTAAGTGAATCTGGATTCTCCATTGACTTTGCTTGTCAGAAAGTTGCACACAAAAGGGGATCACATGACTTTGGGACAGAGCAATGGTCATAAGTATGAACTAGTCGCCAAGCATCTGAATTTTGATCCTATGATCATGTGATCAAAGGTGGTAACTGAAAAATGGTTGTAAGTCTCTTTTCAATGTTGTTGTAACTTTGAATGGTCATTAAATGAACTGTTGTAAGGCGAGGATTACCTATACTGTATTGGAAGCTAATCTTCCCAAAATGCTAGAGTCAAGATAGAAATTAAACAGGGTTGTTTTGAATTTAAATTGAATGTCAATTTAATATAGTAATTGTACTTGTACAAATTTAACAAGCGACCAAGTATATTACAGATTTAAATTTAACAACAACTTTTAGAGATGTCTGAGAATTGTGTATAAAGCTTTTTAAGTGACCATACAAGGCTCAAAGGGTTCAGGGGAACCTCTTTTTAATGGAATAATTGAAGGGGGGTAGTGTACACTATTCTGGGTATGTATGTTATCTTAATGCATATCAAATGTGTACTTACTGTTTTATTTTTAAGTCATGTATGCAATTTCAGTTGTGTTTCAGAATCTTTAAATGTTGTATTGAAATTCATTTTACATGTATGGTTTAAAACAGAGAAATTAATTGATGATTTGTTAAATTGGATCTTTTTAAAAAGAAATCATTTTACTAGCTTAAAAGGTTTAACTTAGTTCTTTCTCAAATAAAAAATGTTGTCTACCTATCATAAGAAGTTGATCTTAGAAGGCACTTAAGCTCCTATGGTTTTATAAAGAAATGCATTTAAATACAGTATGCTTCTATAAAGTATACAAGTGAACCAAGTGGACTGTCAGATGCTTAATACTAAATTTGCATTGCAGTGTTTTATAGTAATGTGTTGCTATTGATTTATGTAGGGCAAAATCTGTGATTGAATTTATAATAACCCATTACAAGGATTTTCTGATTAGTGGCAATTAAGTTTCTGATAAATTGATAATAAAACTTAATTTTCTTGAATTTTCTAAAAACTTGTCCTTTGCCACAACAAAACCCAGTAATAAAATTAACAGAAAAATAACAAGGCAATGCAATACTTCTCATCAAGTAATAACAATAGCTAATTATTAGTATCTACAAAAAAAATCAACCCATGCTGACCCAATTCAACTCAAATCACTCAGAAAAAGAAGGAGATAATAGGAGGAGATAGCAATAACGAGGCATGAAGGTAAGATTAGATTCTCTACATACTAAAATGGAAGATTAGGGATAGGAAAATGAAATTATATTCACCCCACCTATAGTGATTACCTCAGCTAGCAACCATTTGCAAGTACATAGATAATAAACAAATATTCAACTAATGCATGCATTTATGACAAAATTCATGCACCTGACAACAATGCATGCCTTGTGAGAATAATTGTGGCATAGGTGTATGAGAGACCTTTATCTGAATAAGGCTACAGCAAGCAGTGTTTATTGCAGTCTCCCTGTCTCTCTTAATCACATGATCACTTAGCAACCCTTTTGCTTTACGACCTGGTCTCTGCATTAGAACTTGATCGCTAAATAAGGATGGGTGTATAAAATATGTCTTTACGAGCAATAACTACTCCATAAGGAAAATTTGACAAGAAGTGAAAATTCTAGAATTTAAATCTAGCAAGCAAGAATACATTGCATCCGTCACTGTACCCATACAATAGGATGGATTCTGTGGAATCCCAGGATTTTATGAGGATTTGAATGAATTCCATGGGACTGGAGGCAAAACATTGTGCAAGGGACTAAGGGAATAAAACCCACTTCTCTCTGCAAGAAATTAAGCTGCCTTTCCCCTTTAGCTCCTTGTGGAGAATTTTATCTTGCTTCTTTGTCACTAAGGTATAACAGAATGGCAGGAATTGTTAGCTGACCTTTTATATATACCTTTTGTAAGTATTTAATTGTACGTATAGTAGTTCATATCAAACTCATTTACATAATAACATAGAAATGAATATACATGACCAAAGGTACAATTGAAAATTGGAAAAATAAAATACCCCATTTTAATTTGGGAGTTGCAGTTTAGATAGAGTGAAGTGCCATAAACATTTACTTTTTTGCTTATCATTTTCTCCAAAGTATCTTAAGTAGAATTACAATAGGTATCCTTGTAAAGATATAACAATCTTGATCTTGAATTCATTTTAATATTTATTCTATTCCTTATATTTTTACTAATTTGTATTTTCAGTCATCAATTACCTCAGAAGCCAAGTGATACAGCTCATAGTATCTACTAACAAATGTTTTTCTTGAAAAAAAAATATTTTCAAATGTATTCTAGAAAATAAACAACCTTCATTTTTGCATATTTCTATAAAATCTTTTTTGTTGATAGGAAATATATTAGATTCATTGCAATCTATTGCATATCCAGTAAAATCTGTCATAGTATACAAGATTAGGTAATGTATTTTGGTAATTATTAGTAAGACCCGACATATTATCTATATAATAATAATAATGCATGTGCAGTTCAATCCACTAGTATACTTTAAATACAAAGCTTCCAGAATCAAATTAAAACAACAGTATGTAAAGAATCCTTGACAAGTTGTATGATACATCTTAACTTGTAGTTGATAATGTAATTTGTAAGAACTTAAGCAGAAGGAATAAAATCAAGAAATAATGGGAAATCCATTTTCTTTCTCACCATACGCTCCAGAAATTTAGTCTGTACATGTTAACGCTTTTTGCAAATCTAACCTAGCCACGACTGTCATTTCAAGATCTCAGGGTGAATTGCTGAAATATACCCTAATAATTTAATATTAGATTAAAGGGTTGGTATTTCTCATAAAATCAAATTGTGCAGAATATATTATTAACTTGATTTATTTGTATAATGCAAAGTCAATGATTCATGATACTTCACACTTACACAAATAGACTATATAAATACACTGCAATAATACAGTATAGTAGTATTAACCTGCCTTGGATCACATAGCTGTCAAAGGACCTATGGAATAGTTCTGCCTTAGCAACCTTCATAAAACACAACAGAGTTGACCCCAATCTGATTTCTGGAGTAGGGAAACTATTATAAAAGAATATCTCCTCTAATTCAGTTTGTTCCTGTGTTTTTACCTCCATGAAATCACTCATCTTACAATGGTCTTACTTTGCATATTTACACAGAATGTCCATATAATATAGTTTGTCTTAAAATACTCTTCTATACCCTTTTGGAGTTTTAGAGTCTTAAATTAATTTATAGTAATTGTTATAATATTAGCTGGGGGTAGGTAATCATTTTATGCATTGATAAATGGAGGAATATGGTCTTGTTCTTGTACACAAAGATTTTCTTCTCTCTTTTCAACCCACACACATTCTCCATTTTTATTACGGACAGATTTTGAGGATATATGAATGTTGGGGGAGTGGGGAAGAGCTGTAATGAGACTAAGAATGAGTTCCATTGCCAGAAAAACCTCTTTCATTTCAAGATACAAGATACAAATATTAAGAAAATAAATTTTATGAAATATGCCGAGCATTAAGTGTCAATTTAATAAATACATTTTTATTAGGAATACACAGCAGTGTCTGTGAAATTTAGATTGAATTAATGAATTTCCAAAATTCAGCTACATGGATATTTCTCACAATTGGATTTATGTTGAGAATTTGTCATAGTTTTGGGTATGCTTAGAAAAAGTGGCTCACAGAAAAGTAAGGAGAATAGTTAAATTATCATTGACAGACTATATGAAGCCACATTGCCCCCCAAGCCAGTAGAACAAAACAATGAGATGACAGCTCTAGTGTTTGAAGAGAGGTTGTTAATGACAGCTTATTCCTTTATGATTTCAACTCTTGACAGAAGACAGGTCTGCTTGTTGCATCACGGCAGATGTATCATTACCTCCTGGCCCTGTCATGACTGAATTGGAATAAAACCACTTGCAGTTCTGAAAATCCAATTACTTTGTGGAAGTTTGGGAACTCTGTCTATGATTCATGTGCAAAGTAGCATAAGTCTCATTGCAGTAGCTGTACTTGAATTTTAATAGTGGCGTAAAGTTTCAGATTTTGAAGATAATGGGAGTAAATACATGATGGTCTTTTCTGTATATATTAGTGAATCTGTTTTAATGGGATGTGATTTGTAGTATTGTTTTGTTAGTATTCCTGCACAGTCTTGATGTTTTTAAAAGTATTTCTTCAGTTTTAATAACCTTCATGTTTAAATACTGAAAAAATATTTGTAGCAACTACTGATATTTTTTTATTGTTTCAAGAATTAGATGGTATCTTCCTTAATTCATTTGGATATTAGAATTCTATATTATTATTATTATTTTGTAAGAGATACCTCATAGTGATTCTGGATATTAAAGAGAGAGGGGGAGATATAGATTTATGTAGGTATATAAAAAGCCTTGCTGATTTAGGTATGATTAGAATTTCAAGTAAGTGAGATGAGTTTAAATGCAGAGAAAGCAGGTATAAAAATGGTGTTTAATTTTATCGTATTGTTCATGTTTAGTCACTACGAAATCTTTTTCAAATCTGCTTTTCTCTCTAGCTTTGTCCTATCATATCCATGCTTTGTGATCCTCTTGCACTTTGTATTTTATTTTAACAGCTGGCCTCTTTAATGTGCTACTTCTGCCTTTCATATCATCTGATGTGGCTTAAATTGATGAATCAAAGCCAGTTTGGGAAGGAGACAGTGTTTAAGATTGTAAAGGAAGTGAATAGGCAGAAGATAACCCTTCTTGCAGTTACAATCAATGCACCTGACACTTTCAAAGGCAAGAGAAACTATAATTTGCTCAGGGGTTAAACTTTTTAAATAACTCCCCCAGGGAAATCTGCTGTCAATAGGACGTAATAATTATTTGAACATTTTTATTAGCCTTGCCTAAAATGAAAAAAGATAGTCCTTTTATTTATTAATCTTTAACCTTTTGTTTACATTCTTTTTTTAAAAAAAATAGAAATCTTTCTGCTGTGTGAAGGTGTAAGAAAATAATCTTTGTTCCTTCTGTAATCAGTACTTGTGCTTTTTATACACATGGCAGAATGCATTTTCACTAAATACAATGTGGAACTAATACAAATTATTTTCTGCAATATTTAGCAAGATTTAAATGGATATTTGTACTGATAAATATTAAATACAATATGGAACATGTAGAAAATACAAAAATGGGTAGGTAACCCATTTTGAAATATCTGCTTCTTTGTTTGAATATACAGCCTTCTGTTTCCTTGTACATTTTACATGAAGCATATGGTTTTCAAATCTCAGAAATACATACAATTCCTCAAAATAATACCTGAAATATGCAAAATATGGATTACATCATGCAAGAACTGGTTCAGTGTGAAAGAGTCCTGCCAATCTTTATTTCTTTAATATTGTACTTTTCAGAAACTGTAAAAAAAATTACGAATGTGGTTTGAAAGAGTAACCCTGCATGGTTCAGTAGATATGTAAGATGAATATTTCATAGATTCAGAATTGATTGCTTTATCTCTATGATGTTTTAAAACAGTTAATAAGTATACACACACTCATTGCCTTCCTGTCAAAAAGTACCCAGTGAAATGCACAGTTTCATAATTGCACCGCAACATCAGAAATAAGAACAAGATTAACAACTCAGGACAGAAAGCTAACACTAACACAGTTTCACAGTGGCACGGGTTTCATGTTTTCCACTGGTTAGGTGATTTCACATAGAACTGGTGGCTATATTTATAGTATAGAAGGTATAGCAATTTGCAGAGGATTTTGTTGAGGTTGAGATTTGGGCACGCTATTAGACTCTGCTTTCCAAAGGTATGTTGGTACCTTCAGGAAGTGACAACTAGTGCTTCATTTTCTTTCACAGTGCTTCAGGAAGGATTTGCATTTTGGCTTTTAATAGCCAAGGCCAGTCCACAGGATGTGGTCAGAAAATTGAAGATGGCAGCTGGAACAGTGTGATTGAAGTTTTTCTGTTTTTAATATGCATTGCATGTACAAACAGTGGGAGTTTTGATCACACTGTCACAGCTTAATTTTTTTTTTAATCATACCCTGTGGATTCCCCTATATATAAAACTCCTAAATAATCCCCTTCTTTTATTAATTTTGGATCTGGGGAAGTCACAAGAATTTTAATGCAAATACTTTGGTAATTCGGCCCCCCATATGAAAAGTGGAAAGAAGGATTGTTTGTTGTCTTGTTCTCTATGGAGCTGCATCATCTTCACCATTGCAGACCTTTTGTAAGTGTTTATTGAAATTTCTCAGAATGAATAAGCCATGAATCAGATTTCTGGCAACGAGTTTTATAAAGTTTCTTTGGCAAACCTGTAATCTGGAAGATTATCATACAATTTATTTTATTCTATATTTAAAATATTTGATAATTGGCTAATATTTCTCATAGCTATCTAAATGCCAATCCCAATGAACCATGTTCATATATTCAGGATTTTCTGTAGCTACCAAAACGAAAATAAGACCATGGAATTCAACAACGAGATAAAAATGTGCTGACTGAAACCATTGAAAGTATAGCTGAAAAACATTCTTTGATCTATTAGAATATTAGTTGTGGAATAAAAATCAAGTATTTCTATCTCCCGTTGCAAACTCCTTGCTGTAACTAATCACGAAATAAATCTGCTATAGGGATTCTCATACAAAAATTATGTAATATCATAATCATTTGAAAACAATGTCCTTTTAAATATAATCTGTCATCTTTGATTTAAAAATCCTTTATAAAATCAAATAACAACAGAAGAACAAACTGTAGGTGTTGATAATTGTCTTTTTTTCTTGAAATTACCAAATTACAACATGAAAACATTTCCAGTGAGACATGTAATAGGTCATTTGCAGCTGCAGGCGTTTTTTCTCCTTCAGGATGGGCTTGTTTAGTTTCTCTCACTTTCTGCCTGTGGCACTGCATAGTGAAATTCAGACATGTTCTTCCCCTCCAGGGAATCTCTAGGGTTGAGGATAATTTATACAAAATTAATAAAAAGTGCTGCTTTTCCATTACCATTCCATTCCAATGGTATTGCTATAAAATTTCTTGCAATAAAAGAACATTATCTAGAAAACATGTTACATGAAAGCAATATCCCTGCTTTCAAATTTAGAAAGTAAAAGAATAGCTTATGGAGTGGAAACATATGATTAAGAGATGATTCTGAAGCCCAGGTAGTGAAGTTCATTGAATAATAATGTTGAAAATGTAAGAAATGTGTGGACAGTAGTCATACTAAGGAAAATATTCTTAAAGTGTAGTGACTTAGCAAGGTGATTACCAAATCTCAAATCTTATCTATCAACTTTGGATAAAATAAATTTTCTATTTGTATCTAAAAGCTGAATTATACTTGTCCAAATTTACTTATGAAATAAAAATTCCATAACTTTTACTATAATCACCTAAGATTTGAAACACATTACTATGAATTGTCATAATTGCTGTTAGAAAATCTTGGCATTGAAGTATTCTGAAAAGAGTTCTGGGAACTCTTTTTCCACCAACATTATATTTTCAGGAGGGGTACTTGTTTTAATGTAAAAAAAAAAAAAGATGAACAGAAATAAATAGCTGGATCATTTACAGTTTATAAAGTTATATTGTAACTGTGATATTGTTGATTTCTTTGTCTAGAAAAAAAACTTACGCTATTAGGTTGAATTTGAAATTCTTTTATATTGGTAATTAATATTTTAAGTTGATGAAGTGCCAGGTTGGTAAATAATAAGACTGCCCTTAGCTTTCCTGGATGGGCTTGGTTATAATCAGAAATCCAGAAAATTGAGCCAAAATGTAGCCTGAATTACAGTCAGAGGGTCAGAGTGTTGTTGTGAAATCATCAACTGGTATGGTTTAAAAAGGAGCAGAGGATTTCTGGTGAACGGAATAGTTGTTCCAAATAGGGAATTCTGGGCAACAACAGCTCTTAAATGGCATTTGCATCAGGTACAGGTAATCACGGGGCACCTTTGCCATGTAAGAAACCTCACAGATCTCTTCTATTCTAGCGCTTTAGTCCTGGACCCACTCCATGTACTGTAGCTTCCAGGTGATGTGAATGTTTCACTCATAAACTCATGCCAATCTCTGGGAGCCTGAGCCAACCATCACAAGAAAAGGTCTAGCTACAGCTTTAGAAAATGCTGGAAGAAATAAACTATTTGTACTCTTCAATCAGAAGAGTTCATGCTAGGCTGTAGCCCTAAGACAGCATTGATTTCTCTAGCATAGCAGGAATAGGGGTGGTACAGTCATCCTTTCTCTCCTCAATTTCCCAATGGTTCTCAATATTACCGACATAGTATCCTTTTGGAATGACTGTAGGAATTGACTCTGGGGGATATGGTATTGCATTGGATCTCCCCTTCTCCAAGTTTCAGTTGATATTGATGGAGAATAAATTGAACCCCAAATCCTTAATCTCTTGGTTGCCACCGAACCTGATTTTATTGCCTCTCCTATTTAACACCTATATGAAGCCATTAGGTGAACATATCTGTCAACAAAGGAGCAGGGGCCACTTGTGATACCTAGCAATATATCTCAACCCAAGCTGTATTAGTAATTCTGTCAAGTTATTGTTCCAGTTCATAAAAGCTGTGGGGGAAGGAATAGGTTTAAAATCAACCCTATCAAGATTAAGTGGCTAGAAACCAGGGGTGAAATCCAGCAGGTTCTGACAGGTTCTGGAGAATTGGTAGCGGAAATTTTGAGTAGTTCTGAGAACTGGCAAATACCACCTCTGGCTGGCCGTAATGATGGGAATGGAGATTTTGCAATATCCTTCCCCCAGGAATGGAGAGAGAATGGGGATTTTGCAGTATCCTTCCCCCAGGAGTGGGGAGGGAATGGAGATTTTGCAATATCCTTCCCCCAGGAATGGAGAGGGAATTGGGATTTTGCAGTATCCTTCCCCCAGGAGTGGGGAGGGAATGGAGATTTTGTAGTATCCTTCTCCCAGGAATGGGGATTTTGCAGTATCCTTCCCCGAGGAATGGGGAGGGAATGGAGATTTTGCAGTATCCTTCCTCCAGGAATGGGGAGGGAATGGAGATTTTGCAATATCTTTTCCCCCAGGAATGGGGATTTTGCAGTATCCTTCCCCCAAGAGTGGGGAGGGAATGGAGATTTTGTAGTATCCTTTCCCTGTCCACCAAGCCACGCCCACAGAACCGGTAGTGAAAAAAAATGGATTTCACCACTGCTATAAACCCACAGATCCATGGAGATTCCAGTTCTAGTTTGAAACGGAATAGCGTTCCCCAGATGAAACGGATGTGCAGTTTGAGGGTCTTCCCAGATTTGTAGTTCCAGCTCAAAGAGGAGTTAGCAACTGAGTTGTGGGAGGCTTTGCAGAGTTATTTTGTGTGCCAGTTATGCTTAATATTGGACTGAGAGCCTCTTCTCTCTGATACTGTTCAATTTCTTTGACTTTCAATGTACTTTATACATCTCCCAAGAAGTTGATTGGCTTTAGAAATGTGCGTAGGCAATCAATCAAGTCAGAATATGAATATAGGTAATGCTATTAGGCAACACCACATGCAGTGAATGTTTAAAATAATTCCTTAAGTTTCTGCAATTTTCAGGAACTTTTAATGCAACTTCACAAGAATTGGCAAAACCGTTTTAATTTTCCCAACAGGACAAATCATCGCATATAATGATTTTCTAATATTCACAAAAACTTTACCCATAGTTGAAATATGTTCAGTTCCTTCAGTCTCTTTATAGGATACTGATTATAGTACCTGATTATTATTAATTGTTTTTATCAGAACTTGTTTCAGAGTGTTTAAATCAAACTTAAAGCATGATATCCAGAATTGAATGCAGTACTTGGACCAATGTAGAATAAACTGTAAAAAAGCCCACTAATTCCAAAATTATGCATTCTCTTTACTGCAGTATTTCTGCTCTTTCTACTCCCTTGACTAAGTTTTCTCTGCGGATTAGTATCAATTCAAGAATAGCTGATTGTCACATGTGTTCTCTCTGAAAGACAAAGTTGTCAGCAAGACAAATAAGACATTTTCTGCAAGGACCAGGTTTGAAAGAGTTTGGCTCCCGGCAGATGAAGGGATAATTAAAGTTTCCTGTCACTGTTACTTCATACAGTACAGCATTGCTACTAAGATTTTCTGTGTTTCTTACTTCTTGATATTTACTCATTTGTTTTGAAGTCTTCCTTATGGAGAGTTGTTTTCACTGTCAATTTCTGTTGTAGAACAAGGGTTGTTTTTTTTTTTAAGTGATAAATCTTCCTCTGTCTCATCAGATATGTGCTGATATGTTTGTTACTCCAAACCTTTGTCATTTGGTTCAAGGACTGCTACAAATTTACACTGGTTACACTGAGTACAAATAAACAGCAGAGTTTTCTCAGACAGAAAGACAATGTGCCATGAACATTGCCAAGTCATCGCTCCTGTTTCATTTTATCCCCTGTTTTTAAAATCACCACCAGTATATTTTTATCTTGTTCCTTTCTCAAACGAATCACCTATAGACTATTTGGAAGGAAAATTGGCTATGCATTCTGACCTAAACCTCCTCACCAACTTTCAATAGAAAATTCTTTTTAGCTGTTTCCTTTTATTGCTTAATATGGGGGTTTAGCAAAATTGAGACTCAGGTTTTTAGAGACTTCATTTATTTATAATGTTTATAAAATGTTTCTTTAAGAAGAAATTTGCTTTATTTGTAAAATAGTGGGAAAGCAGCTTTAAGTGGTACCTTTTTTTTAGGCTAATCTCTAGACTTGGTTAAATAAAACAATCTTCCAGAATGCATAGTCCAGTAAGAGGTTGTTGTTACACTTAAAATTGTAAGAAAACCTCTAAATTATAAACATTATAGGTTCTTAGTTCATGTAATTATCTTTGTTCATAGCCATGCACAAAAAAGTTTGAACATTCTTTAATCTGGTTAATTTATGATCTAAAATCAATCTTATTTGAATACTCAGTTTCATTGGAAAAATCAGTAATGTAAGAATATTAATAAATGTACTAAATGTGAAAAAAATTAAGTTTGGGATTCTAAATTAGAAGCTAACAATTTCTAATCTTGGATATATTTTCATGATTCAGTAAGTAAAGCCTGATGCTAATATTGCTGACATACAGATGAGCAGCAGTAGCTTGCCATTCCCTTTATTTTTCACAAATACTTCAGTTATTTTTCTCTTTTATTTAAATTTAAAAATCCTATTGTCATTGCATACAAAGTTAAGGAAGGATCCAATCTGGGTCGATCACTGGGACCAGAGATTTTGTCTTCCTAGCTTTCAGACTTGTGCTGGAGCCTATCTTCAGGGAACTTCTCTCTAAGTTAAGGAAAGCTGGTATCTTATTTTACTACAACATGTCAACACATAAGGAAGTATGCTTAACATCTGGATAGCAAAATGGGCAGCATATAAATTAATTAAATTAATATTAATAATGCAGATGAAAGTAGCAATCATTCTGTAGTTCTGCTTTGTTGAGATTAGTTAATTCAGGTTCAGCATTTATATTTATCATATTTTTAAACATTAAAAATAGCTAATGATTAGAAGTGAAATACTGATTGTGAACTATATTTTAATTGTGAAAAATATTTTAATTTACAAGTCAACCAATGTCATTTTCTTAATATATTTTGAAATTTGAAAATAGTAGAAAATGTAGTGTAAATAGACCTGGATCACATGCACCTTAAATTGAAATTGATCCGTGATAGCTTAGATAAGAAGGTTTTCTGCCTGAAATATAGGCTACATTGGTGACTGTACAACAGAAATAGATTAAATGGACATAGCTAATTATTAATTTTCTAATATAGTCTTCAAGCTTCACTTATTTATGTCTTTAGGCATTCATGAATTTTCAAGTAAAATAAAAAGGTGTATATTTCCTAAGAAGCAATAGGAGAGATTAACCAATTTGGCAGTAATCATTTTAATTATTTAAAAACTTTTAAGAAAAAAATGTAATTGAATCTGAGATTCTTAAAAAAAATATTAATGAAAAAACATTTGGAGACGTAGAAATCAAGAAAACTGATTTTTGAAAAAGAATTAAATTTACTTTTAAAAATCTTTCTGATGATATTCTTTTATGTTAATCATAGGGCTTGCTTTTTATATCAAATAAAGTTCTTGTTTTAATCTTTTGCCTTCTCTATATGTAGTCATGTGGAACTTTTAAACTGAACTGTGGCAAATTTACTCTATATTGCTGAAGGCACTAAGTAGAGGAGCTCATCTACTGATTTTATATATGAAAGCTTTTCTCATTCCTATAATTTTTTTTAGCAGTTGATAAAAGAGATGCTAATTTTGGGCTTTGTGGCCTTTTTCATTGTTTTCCATACTAACGAGTTGTACTTTCAGCTATAAAGAACCATCTCCATGCT